>APFE030273958.1:0-12446 GCA_000404065.3 Pinus taeda | reverse complement strand
TAGAGCAACATGATTCAACCATTTACTTGTTATAGTTTTGTATTATCATTTTTAGGTCATGTCTTGGTGAGTAGTAATGATGATAGGCATGAATAGGCATCGATATATATATTTCAGGCATGTATGCATCGTAGTATGCTATCATTGTATTGGATGAGTATGAGAGAGAATTATTTGTCATGCATTGTATTAGACAATCTATATAAGCCATGTATTCTCTCATGTGGGCAAGATCAGCCCTGTAAGATTGTTACATTCATCATTTGGTCTAGTTGGTTCATTGGTCTTGGTGTCAAAGCATGCATTGATGAGAGTCTTGGGAGATGGTTCAACCATATATGGGCTTATTGATGCCATTAGTACAATCATGTATTATCATTCTTATATCCCTGTACTTCAATTGTATATCATTGGGTCATAGTCTTTGGTCCATGTCGAGTAGCCTCTTGTATGTGACGAGAAGGCATTTCCAACAGTAGATAACATGAACAGTAGCATGGAGAGAAGTTTTGTATCCCCATTATATGTTCAGTGGGATTTTTTTCAACCTAGCAGCGGAAAGAACTGCATGGCGTTAGTGTACAGGCACAACGTTTGAGCAACGTTGGCATAGATATATGTTTGGTAGTTGATTCTATTATTTCACTTGATTATTTTTCTTATCTGAGGATTAGTTTGTATCATCCCTGTAGTCAGCATGGTGTTGATCATTTCAGGGAGAGTACTTCCCTCAACCCCTCACAGTATTGGAAATTTTTTTTACCAATGGTATGTCCCTTTGCCATTGATGTCAAAGGGGGGTAGAAATTGGAGTGTTTGGAGATCAACCTCATATTTTGGAGATCAGGTTAATGTTCAAATCAATGCCAAAGGGGTAGCATGTTGGCATTAACGTCAACAGGGACTTAGTATTATTTTTCCTATCATTGAAGTCGACCTGATGATGGTGGATCTCATGTTTTGTGATTAGTATGACATGATTTATCATTGGTTTGATGTAGAGATCATGATCTGATGCAAATGTGTTGATCCATGCAGAGGTATTTTTCCAGCTAGGTTTTCATGTTCCTAACTTGACACAAATATGATTGGCATGATAACCCTCTGTTGATGATCCTCTTGATGATGATACAAATATTAACAATATTTTATAGTGATTATTTTTTATAACTTAAGTGAAATGCACTTTAAAATGAGGTTATGTGATAGTTCAAAGATGTAGAAGTATTTTTACAATTAACTTTAGAGAGAGAGAGAGAGAGAGAGAGAGAGAGAGACTTGACCTCAAGACCTCTCAATAAATAAACTTCCAACCAAGTGAGCTAATGTAAAATATATAGAAACTTAGATGAAGATGGGGGATTCCTTTTTCTTTCCCTTTACTCTTCACCTTGATGTATGTGTTTACCACAAAACACGTTGTTTTTGCATGCAAGAAAGACTTAACATGATTGCATGTAAAAATAAGTTTTTTTTTTAATCTTAATAATAATGGGGTTAAATCTTGGTTAGCTTACTTGAAAAATGTAGGTTTTTTTGTGTGTTTTTGAATTTGTCAATATTGCACATAGTACACTACAAAGGGAATATGTAATAAAGGAAACAATTTCCACTTTGTTTATGATTTTCTGAGATTTCATAAAGTGTATGATAAAGAGCATACATGGACCAAAGGGACTAAAAGACTGAACATAAAAATAAAAAGCCAAAGTATTTTCTTTGCTTAAAAAAAGGCATATTCAAATTATAGATCTTTGGATTTGAAAAACTAAATATTGTATCTCAAGAAAACAAAAACATTTTCATGTGAAACAAAAAACATTTCTAACTATAAGTAGTGCTCCAAACATAATAGAATAGTTGTAGAATTGAGGCTTCTGTGATCCGTCATAGTTATAAGAAGAGCTTCGTCGTAAATCACATGAAAAAGACATTTGTCGACGCGTTTCGAACCAACTAGTGTGGTTCATCATCAGGACAAGTTGAAGAAACAGATCTGGCCTAGCATGTTAAATAGACAGAGCAGAGACTCCAACGGCTACCTAACGGCTATTTTTGACTCTAGGACCCCAGGTCAAAAGTATATTAATAAATTTAATCTTATATTATTTTATTATAATATTAAGATTAATAATATATTCTTCTATTTCTAGAAATAAGAGAAGTTAGGTACAATTAATAATTGAGCGAATAGTATCCAAAGTAATTTATTTATTTAATTATTTAATTAGGTTTAATAAAATAATACTAATGGTTATTTACAAAATATTATTAATTAATTATTGTTTGAATGATTTCTTTTGAAGGACTAATTTAAGTTACATAAATAAATATATATTCTTATTTAGTTTAAATAGCTGAAAATAAGTAACTAAATAAAAGCAATCACGAATAAAGATAAAAATATCTGTAAATATAGTAAAAATAGACCCTAGAATATATCATAGTTAAGATACATCAATAATAATAACATAATGAAAACAAATAATTAACTATCAAAACAGGAGAAGGACCCTCATCAGATTAGATTAATACCTAAAATTATATATATCTTATAATACTAATAATCATAAATAAATACAGGAGGAACCCTATATATAAGAGAGAACCTAAAGCAGCGAGCGGTATATATTTATATACTCGACAAGAATAAACAAAACACACAGGAAGAAAGCACCCTGGATGTCCAAAGGGGCGGGGGGGGGGGAAGAAACCCTAAGATGACAGGGCAGGGATCCAACTTCTACTTACCTTCCAACCATCATCTCTGTTGAGATTTTTGGGTCTACGCTCAATTTCAATAGCTTCCCTTAACTTGCGATGATGGAACCGATCCACCCTGGCAATGACTTTGGCCTCCTCAATACAGACATGATGCTTAGTCTTTTCCACGTGCACTGCTAAGGCTGAGGACTTTGTCCTACCATGCCTCAGGTCTGCTGCATGCTCGCAAATTCTCTGCTGGATGGAGCGCCCCGTTTCCCCTATATAGGGTGTCCCACAAGAACAAGGAATCAAATAAACACCTTTCATGTCTTTGGGGTTAACAGGATCCTTCACTGACCACAGGGAATTACGAATGGTTCTGAGGGGCCTGAAGGTTGAGGGAATATCAAACTTTCTAAGGATCCGAGCAATCTTGTCAGTGGTCCCTTGGATATAGGGAAGATGGACACCTAGATGGCGCTCCTTCGCCTCTTTTTTAGAAAACGCATTTTTAGAAGCTTTAAGGAAAGCCTTCTGACCTAGGTGCCTACTATATCCGTTTTCCACAAAGACATCAAGGAGGTGGGATCTCTCTCTGTCCAGGCTCTCATTATCAGAAATCCTGAGGGCACGCGTAGCCAGGGTGTTAAGAACACCCATATTCTGAGCAGGGAAATGATGGGAATCGGCGTGAAGATACTGCTTTGTGTACGTTTTCTTACGGAACACCGCATGGGAGAGAGAGCCATCCTTCTTCCTAAAAATGAGAATATCCAGGAAAGGGAGGCTGCCATTGACCTCTTTTTCCATGGTGAACTTAATAGCCAGGGACTGGCTATTGAGGTGATCCAGGAAACGATCCAGCTCCTCATGGCCATGGGACCAGATGACATTAGTGTCATCTACATACCTTTTCCACAACTTAGGAGGGAGACGAGCCGAGGCAAGAGCCTTGGCTTCGAAATCTTCCATAAAAAGATTCGCCACGATCGGGGAGAGGGGGGAACCCATGGCAACACCACAGGTCTGTTTCGAAGAACTCACGGTCTTTTTCATGTGATTTACGCCGAAGCTCTTCTTATAATAATAGAATAGTTCAAGCAACCTAGGAATGAACATAAATAGTAATCATAAATATGAAAACACAAGCTCAAGATCTTGATCAACAACAAGAGTAACTCTTCAAAAGGGCTTTGATACCATGTTTGAGAAAACAAGGTGTTTCATATAGGATGAACATCTTAAATAACCATTCACACAACCAAATAAAACATGATAATACTAGTATTTTTATGCGGTTAAACCCTCTAAGAGTGAAATTGACAACCCTAGCAGTCATTTGAGGTAATTTTATTGATACAAAAGAAAAAATTTACATGATAGAATTTCTCATAATTGATCATTAACAAAGAAATATTCATTCTATTTCAATAGAGATCATGGACCAATTGGGTGTTAAGCCTCAAATCAATAGCCATTAGTATGAAGGAGAATATGAAGCATCAATCGCTCTATGTCTAGAACATATTATGGCCATCAGATTACAATACAATTAATGCATACTAAGAAAACACACTTTTATGTGAAGGCACATTACACTAAGTTGATTTTAATCAACTTCTAAGTGTCTAAATATCCTAACACAATTCTTATCTTAAAAACATTTATGAATCCCTTGATGTTGTGGACAACTAAAAACCCTCTCCATAGAGGAAGATTTTTTTCTATAAATACATAGAATTTTGGATTAAGTGACTTGCAAAAGGGAATATAAGGACATCAAAGCCTAGCAAACATAAATCTTAAAATTTGGAGGGCTTATATCAAACCTTCACATCTACAAGTTTTTCAATTTAGTAGTTAATGACAACTTCCCTAAATCCTACAGTAAAAGCTTAATTTTTCCTATTTTTAAAACTGGGGTTAAAGACTGTCACTTTAACTACAAGATAATTTTTATTAGGCCCCTTTTAGCCAAGTTATATGGAATTATTTTGGAAAATAACATTAGTGTATTAGTAGAAAGCCATGAAAAGTAAGCAAATACTAGGCCAAATTTAAGAGTTATCATTTAACTATGGTCCATGTAGGATCGTTATGGAGAACTTGTGTCGTTTCATTGAATTTAGAAAATATTTTGACAAAGTGCTTATGAATAAGCTTTGGAATATATTAAAAGAACTAAAAGTTCCTTTCGAGTTGGGAGCTATTATTATAAGGTTGTACATGAATGTTATTTCCAAGTTTATAAACATTGAGTGTTGGTTGAAAGAAATTAATTAACATATGATTTAAAGAAGGTTCTCCCCTCCCCTTGTGGATTTATGTTATAATATGGGTATTAGTTGTAAACACTAACAAAGAAAAAGTTATAATCATTAAATCCAAAAATATCACTGACACTAATTTCATGTATGAAAACAAAAATATGGAGGAAGTGGCTTCATGAAATTATCTTGGAATCAATCTTCATCACAAGATTAATTGAAACCATAGCAATGATTAAAGGAGACATGGTATGTGGAAATCTTATTATAGACTTGAAAACAGTTGCAAATCAAAAAAATGAGATAAGAAGAAACTCTTCTTTGAGACACCCATTGATCTGAACTTAACCAGGAATGCAAAAAATTACATAGATAACCATAATGTGTTCTTGTCATGTTGAGAGAAAATTGGTTGTTGTTAAGAGATTGTATTGCAAGTGATTGTATTCAGTGGATGATATTATTGTATGTTGTGAGTCCAGTGTTAAAATTGATGAAAAATTCTCATTGATTTGTTTTATGCAAGGTATATAGGTCATAATTTGAAAATAGATGAAATCAGGTCCATGAGATGTATTGAAAGTTGGGTATTTCAATGAGAAAGTGGTGGCTTGCATATTTAGAGTGTAGTGGCATCCTTCAGGTAATGGCCTGAGAACTTGCAATTGGTGGCTTCCATCTAGTGTTGGTTGGATAGTCTAGTGGTGGATGGGTGAGACTTATTAGGAGTAGTGGCTTCCAACAGGTCGTGGTTTGCAAAGTCGTGGGAATGGTGGCTTTCTGCCGGTGGTGGCCTAGAAAGTTCATACAAGTTGTTGTTTGGAGCAAGTAGTGGCTCTCATGATTATAAAGTAGTGGCTTGCACAATATTAGCGGCTAGTGAACCATATGTAAATAATTTTTATAATAATAAAAGAGATGATGATGAAAACTATCTATCAATGCTGGTTTTTTCTCTTGTAGTTTCCACCTTACATCTAGTGTCCTTGCGTGATGTGTTTATTTATATGTTGTTGATATGTGTCTTAATGGTTTATGGTTTAAGAATTATTAATCTCATGGTTATCTAGTCATTAGTATTGTTCCTCACATGGTCGTGGTTGTACACATGTTATTTGTTGCTCATACATTGTAATGTGCTACTATTAAAGTGTTTGATTCAGTTAAAGTTTAAAAAAAGGAAAAAAAATCATCATATAACATGACATGAACACATTTGAGTTTTTTTTTTCTTTAACCTTACATGGCATACAAAATCCATGTCCAATTTACTTTCTATATAGATTCGTAGAGGAGAGTTAAAAAATCATCCACTAGGACATCAAAAACAAAACAAAAAAACAAAAATTTGTTGTTCTTCTTCAAAGAGCTATCCAAACACCCAACATAGTTCTTACACTACCGAATGGATTTCCTTGTATCGTTACCACTCTCATACTAGAATTCGCATAATAAGGTTTTGGCTAGCATCTTTGAGGTGATATTCCCTCCCATCAGTTCAGACCCAGCTTGTGTGCCACTTTTTTTTTTACAGTGGGGAGGGTTCTCAAATAGATAAAGTGATAACTTTCCAACATCAAAATAGATGAATCTACTATTGAGAATTCCCACACATATACCCTTAATTGGAAACCATAGAAAAATCTCCTATGCAACAATGCTTGAAATCCCACCAATATGACCATATCTGTAACTACCCTTTACAATTTTCTTATGGTGGACCTGATTCTCAAACTTAGAATAATAAAGATTATCCAAATGAACTTCGAGGTTCCCCTGTTCCTCCACAATAAAGCTCTTCACAACATTGGGTAGTGTTTTACCAAATAGCCAAGACTAATGTCAGTGATTTTCTAGCAATGAGATGACACAATGTCTTTTAAATATGGACAAAATTATTGCAAATTGGACACTAGTTTTTTGAAGAAACTACTACCTAATGTAGGCCTCATGGCACTTGTAACTCCTCTTCAAACTACATATCCTACCTTTTTCTTCATACTCTTCCTGTCAAATGTTGTATCTGACTTCAATGCATGGAACATGAAAAAATTACTTTATATTTGAGTACAAGCTCTGTTTAGTTTTAAGAACCTAGAAATCATCTCCTCACTAAATATTTTACTTAACATAATGAGCCTATTATTCTAGAGTCAACAATTCCTCATATGAAATGTTACCAATATTTAGTTACATAGCATTGTATTGATCATGTAGGTTCACTATGTTTGAGAGCATAGTTTCTTATGGTGTAAGCGCTTGCTCAAATTTCATTTTGTTCAATGGCTTGCAATGCTAATAAAATAATAGTCCTTTTCAATATGAATGTGTAAGAAGTAGCCAACCATAAATATGGTTCACAAGGAATCCTCAACATCTTAGGAAATCGATAAACAACATCACATTTTCACTATTACATGCAAAGGGGAGATTAGTAAGATAACTAGTTATATGAAATAGTTAAAGTGATGGACATGGTATAGTAATAGTCAATGGGATCAAGGAGGGAGATGAGAAGCATATGAGAAATTGAAAATAGATTTCCTCCATTTCAAACAAACCAAAATTATTAAAAGTATCTTACCTTAGAATTACTCACTGAAAAGACTATTGTATTTGAGCACATTGAGGTTGTAGAGATCAAGCTCGAACTATGAAAAGGAAGAAATATTTAGAACCACTGTTGCAATTGAAGAAGAGTAGGCTGACATAATTGAATGTTGATGTTGATATAAATCTATCATTTTTGTCTTAAACTAAAATCTAGCCCAAATACATTGTAAGAAATCTTGAATACCAAATAAAGTTGGCATATACAAATAGGGTGTGAAATTATGGATAAATTCCAACCATTCGAGTAGGAAAATACTTCAAACATAAGTGTTGCCAGTGCAAATACATATGAATGTTTAACCAAAAGACCAAATCAAGGTATATGGTCAATAATTTCTAAGGATAGATATATTTTTTATCTCTACAATGCATTCTTTGGAAATTACACTAAATAACCAAAAAGAGAGAACATGATATTGTGGATACTCCTGTCATGTCAATGATGTAATTCTTGAGATCCCCTCTTTAACTAAGATCCAAAATTCTACTTACACCCTTTGACAACATTTGCTAACACTTTCATTGTCACCATGGAAGAGTAACATCTGATGCAATTACTAGTCTATAATCTCAAAATTTAAGGAAATACATCATATATTATCCTCATTGATTGGAGAAGCTCATTCTATAGCCCAGTATGAGAGATGTGTAAGTTTGTCCATCCATGAGTTCCCTTTAAAATAAAAATAAAAATTATGTTCTAAATAGAAAAATAATGTCCAATATATTAATTAAAAAAATGAATATGATGTAATAAAAAAATGTGTCTATAAGATGTTTAAATCTTATACTTTTCAAAAATATTTCAACAAGAGATTTAAATAAATTATTTGAAGATCTACCTTAACTAATTTATGTCGATATCAACTTCATATATATCTATATATAGAAAAGAATTGTAAAAATGAAATGTTTTAACATTGTATATAAAAATATATTCAATGTAGGTTATTGATAAAATATTTTAAGACTAATTAATATTGACATGTACTTAAAACTATATTAATAAAAAAACCATTTTAATTTGGATGTACATGTTATGTAAAATATTTTAATGTCTATTATGTATATATTATATATCTACACATACCCTATATATACTTCGGTGAAAGAGTTCTGAGGCTCGGTGAAAAAGTTAAAAACATACTCTATATATTCTTCGCATATATACTTCGGTGAAAGAGTTCTGAGGCTCGGTGAAAGAGTACTCTATATATTATTCGCATATATTCTTCGGTGAAAGAGTTCTGAGGCTCGGTGAAAGAGTTCTGAGGCTCGGTGAAAGAGTTCTGAGGCTCGGTGAAAGAGTACTCTATATATTATTCGCATATATTCTTCGGTGAAAGAGTTCTGAGGCTCGGTGAAAGAGTTAAACACGTACTTTATATATTCTTCGCATATATTCTTCGATGAAAGAGTTCTGAGGCTCGGTGAAAGAGTTAAAAACATACTCTATATATTCTTCGGTGAAAGAGTTCTGAGGCTCGGTGAAAGAGTTAAACACGTACCCTATATATACGTCGGTGAAAGAGTTTTGAGGCTCGGGGAAAAAGTTAAACACGTACTTTATATATTCTTTGCATATATTCTTTGGTGAAAGAGTTCAGAGGCTCGGTGAAAGAGTTAAAAACGTACTCTATATATTCTTCGCATATATTCTTCGGTCTACGAGCTGGGGTGGGCACGGGCGATCTGCAATCAGGTTTGTTGATATCAGGTGCACACATTCCTTATCTTTTTCTTTTTCTAATACATATTTGCTCATATAATTTCAAGTATGAATATTTCACCACAGTTACCAAAGATTACCAAGGGCAGACCTAGCACAGTTACTCTATAAGGCCTTTATGAGTATATAGAGTCTTTAGAGAAACGTAGAGAAGAAAGAGAAGCCAAGCTACAAAAAGAGTTAGAAGACATGTTGGAAAGTAAATTTGAATCTCTTGAAGACACGATCCAAAAACAAATAGAAAATAAAATAGAACTTCTGGAGAACAAAATGGAGGCAATGGAGACTAGATTGCAAGTTATAGAAAAACAAAACCAAGATACTAACCAACCATCCCAAGAAAGAGATGTTGATACTTTAGAGAGTCTTAAAATGAAAGACATGATTAAAAAACTAGAAGAAAAAGTTAATAGCCGCCTCATCCTAAATAATGTGGTAGATAAGTTAGACATCAAACCAATTAAAGATGAAATGAAAAAATTAATAGAATTAGACCACAAACATAACAAAAGGGCCTTGAACCTTATAATATTTGGTTTAAAGGAGGAAGTAGATGAGGATACTTTAGCCTTAGCCCAGACAGAATTACATAATAGATTACAAATTGAACAGTGTGTCTCACAGAAGCAACAAGGTTGGGGAAATTAACCGAGAATAAAGGAAGACTAATACGTATAAAGGTGAGCTCCACTGATCATAAGTACGACATACTTAGTAAAACCTAAAGTCTAAAAGGAACGGGAATATTCATAAATGAAGATCTCATTCCAAAAGATCAAGCAGAATTAAGAAAGGAGGTTCAAAAGGTAAAAGAAGCTAGAAAGGAAGGAAAATGGGCAATAATCAGAAATAGAAAAGCCTTTATTCGAGATAGAAACCAAAAAGAAAGTAATCAATAGCAATTAAACATGCTCCGGATCCTTTCTTGGAACTGTCGGGGCTTCCCATGGAACAAAGGCCCTAAGCTAAGTTGGATTTCAAATGATGTTGATATTATTTTGCTTGTTCAAACTTGGGAGCACGAAGAATCTAAGGTCCCTAACATAGATGGGTTTACGCTATGGTCTACCTAGAACAAGCGATCCTCCCATAGAGGCATTGGGGGAATAGCTTGTTACATTAAGAAGACCATCTCCCCCCATGATAGGATTTATAAAAACGACCCTCACAACCAATATAGTTGGATAGAGATTAGAGACATTAATAATGAAAATTCCTACATAGCAATATGTTATTTCCCCCCCATCAATTCTAACTTCTATAAGAAGAAGAATCTAGATAAAACTAACCCTTACAATGGTTTAGAGAATGATATTTCTAGCCTAAGGAATGATGGTAATATCCTTTTAATAGGTGACTTTAATGCTCGAACTTCAAACAACCAAGCTATTATTCTAAGCAATCATTCCAACCCTAATCCTCTTTGGTTAGACGAAGACCCTACTTTGGCTAGTAGGTACAAAAGGAGCTCTGGAGACCTCGGGGAAAATTTGTTTGGGTTGGAACTAGTCAAGTTCTGTAGTGCTCAGGATCTCATAATTTGCAATGGTCTAAAGAAGTGGCCCAATGCCAGCAAGATGACCTGCATCCATGGACTTGGTAGCAGCGTGGTAGATTACGTTATTTCTGATCTCCCATTGTACAACGAAATAATAAATTTTGACATCTTAAACAACCACGAACCTGACTCTAATCATAGGCCTTTACTTATAACTCTCAATTTTGTCATGCATAGAGTTCCCATAGAAAATAATACTTAAAGCCAAAAGAACTTAATATTTGATAGAAATAAAAATGATCTCTTTCTAAATGAATTAAAAACTAATTTGCTTCCTTTATCTAGTATAGAAAACATAGAAGGCCTCTATCATAATTTTACTACAACCCTCTCATATTCTATTAACAAGTTCTCAATTGAAGTTTCAAATAATAAACGAAATAGAAAAACCAATCCATGGTATGACAAAGATTGTAAAAGTGCGAGGAGAGCAATTAAGGAAGCTGTTGATGAATCTCTTAAGATGGGCAAGATAAAAATATACAAAGCCCTAACTAAAAGGAAAAAGAGGTAGTAAATTCGTCAAAGACAGGAGAATCTCTTACACCTTTCTAAGGTTGCTCCTAAGAAATTTTGGAGGCAAATTTTGACTAGGAAGACTTAATAATAAAATTGCTCTTCACGATTGGAATTCCTATCTTAAAAAGCTTTATGAATCTCCAAATGTCATGGATAATTTGGAAACCCTGCTCAAAACGAAATAAGTTTTCTCTTTAGAAGACATTAAGTTTGGGTTTAATCGCCTCGCTAATGGGAAAGCTAAGGACATTGAAGGTTGCTAGGTGGAAATCTTAAAAATTGGAGGTCCTGTCCTCATCCCCCACATCCACAAGCTTTTCAATTAAGCAGTCAAGCAAGGGTTCCCTAAACCTTGGACTGAGAGCCTCATTATCCCTATTTTTAAAAGTGGGGATACAAATAACCCCTCTAATTATCGGACAATTATGATCAACCCTCTCTTAGCCAAGTTATATGGTAGTATTTTGGAAAAGAAGTTAAGCATATGGCTTGAAAGTGAAGGTAAGTGGGCTAAAGGCCAAGTAGGTTTCAAAAGGCATCAATCAACAGCAGACCACCTCGTTACACTAAGGATCATTGCGGAGGAATGTCGCAATGATAAATGCAATTTATTTTGTTGCTTTGTGGACTTTAGAAAGGCTTTCGATACGGTTCCTAGATACAACCTTTGGAATAGATTAGAAGAGCTAAAGGTTCCTCTCGAGTTGAGAGCTGCCGCTATAAGGTTATACGAGAATGTAATTGCCAATCTAAAGAACAATGAGGGGTGGTCGAAAGATATTAAGTGTAACATCGAAGTTAAATAAGGTTGCCCCCTCTCCCCTACCCTATTTGGCATTTACATCGATAAGCTCGAAGGTTAGTTAGAGGAAGCAGGATGTGATGGCACGATCTTAGCTTGGATAGTCGTCATCCTTCTTCTCTATGCTGATGATATTGTTCTTTTGGCAAGGTGCCTGTCTGATCTTGATAAGCAACTCAGGCTTCTTAAGGATTTCTGCTCTACCATGGGTATGACGGTTAACACTGACAAAACAAAAGTTATGATTATCAA
>APFE030273936.1:6735-33066 GCA_000404065.3 Pinus taeda | reverse complement strand
TGGTCGGATGAAAGACTTGCCTCTTTGGTAATAAGCCCTGCAACTAAATCTTCAGTCTTTGCCTTGAAAACATAAACATAATTATCCTCAATCTGTAAGTCAGAAGGTAGTACTATTTCCTCATGACTTGGGGAAGGAAGATTTTGAAGAAATGCTTTAGGATCACGAAAATGATATGACTGGATTTGAGATTGCAAGAATTCAATTTATTTTTCATATCTTTCAACAATTAAATCAAGGAAAAGGTTATGCGAGCCACCTGCTGTTTTTGACAACATCAATTTGAAAAATTCTTCATCAAGCTCAAATTTTGATAAACTCTCCCTGAAGATATCTAGAGCTTCATCAAATGAAACATCTTCCACGAACCCAGTCATCCTGTCTTACTGATAATGCTTTGGAACATGGACTATTTGGTTGTCGAATTGGTTCGTTCCTCAGTGGAGTCTTTGAATGAAAATGAAGTGGAGTCGCCAGGTGGATGTCGTTACTTTGGAGTGCCTGATCTCTGTCCACCATCGAAGATCAGAACTAAACATGAACACTCTTTCAGCTCCCCAGCGAGTCGCCATTTATGTTAACACCCAGGTTGTCCTCTTTGACTCCCAAGAGGATACGGCCGGGGTAACCACTAACCAGGCTTTGGACTGCCGGTCCTAGCCTACCAGCAGTCAGAGAGGGCTCTCTCTATGTGGTTTTTATGATCTTAGGCTAGCTATTGAGTACAAAGGGTTTTGTTTTTTGGTGAGGAGAGAATGGTCTTAAGCAGGGAGGCATGCGAAGCGCGAAAGGTTTAGAACATTGGGCATGGAGTCAAGGATGTGGACTGAAGAATGTGTTTTCTTTGGCAAAGCGGAATACAGAGCAGGATAGCTACACATGGACCAATATTGAAGCTTGAAATGAGATGAGATGGAGGTCAGGGAATGAAAGACAGCTAAGTAATTTTCATTCATGCTGACAGAGGGAACGGGAATGAATATTCTATAGGAGCAATTACTTGAATTCCTACAGCAATATTCATACACGGAGGAAACTAGTGCAAATATGAGCCTAAGAGGAATTCATATTATAGGCTAGTTTAGAAGACAAACATAGAGAAACAACGAGAATTGAGCACAGAGTGTTGTTAAACAAATTCTGAGCTAGTCTTCTTTCTGTTGTCTAGATCATGACACAAAGGTGATATAAGCATATTAAAACTGAAAACAGAGCCAAGAAAGAGAAGAGGAAACTTATTGGTCCATGAGGAAACACGAGAATTCTGTAGTCTCAGTCTTCAGCCATCAACACACATGTAGACAGTTCAAACACGGTTATTCCAGCAAGCTCTGTTCATTGAGTTTCTTCCAGCGTATACAGCAAGCCTCAACTGAGTTCAATGATCAAAAACATCTCCTCTTGAACAACGAACAGCGTTGTTTTTATAGGCAAAAAATCTATTACAAGCAGATCTCCGATCGATCTGATGGAAAAACCAACTTCTACCCTAAACTGTACTGAAATGAATGCAAGAAATATCTAAGCGGTGCTCGAGGCGGCAGTACAAACAAGGAGTTTAAGTATGGTCACTTCTTGTGATGCGCTGGCTCTTTGGTCATAACTGGGTAATAACTGCCCAGGAATCCTTTGTCAGTATTTTTAGGCGGTTCCATAAAATAATCTTTGTCCTTTTGGATTGAGGCGGTGGCTGTCCCTTCAGTCTTCAACTTACTGTGCGTTTCGTTAACTAGGTGCAGAGCATTATGCGTTACATGTTTCCTATTCACCACTTATAAGAAAGTAAAGATTGCTGATCCTGTGCTTATGGTGAATGAAGATGGAGTCGAAGAGATCTAGGCTACTTACGCCCTCCTCAACCTGCTCTCTGGTTTCCGGTCAATAGATCGCTCCCCTGTTCCGTATATAACAAAAGCATCGTGCCACTTTATTGTCGTAAACAAGCTCTGAAATTCTTTGGGCAATAGCTGGATCATTTAATCCCGTAGCAGCATTTATATGGTGACTATCTCTGTCGTCAGTGCTGTTAAAATCAAGGGTGACTGGGATTTCTGAGAAATTTCGGACATTGTTTTCATCACAACTGTGCATTTGGGAATGGTGAAACCGGCATTAGGAGCCTCATTGCAAAACACAAAAGGGTGAGATCCAGTGAGAACGCAATGGTGAACATGAAAGTATCATGGGTATTTATAGATTGACCAATGGCCAAAAGAAATGGGGTATTTGGCTTTGCCATTGGTATTGCTATAAACACGAACGCCTTCCACCAGCAGGATCGACCCATTCAAACCCGTGGACGAAGGGCCTTCTGTAAACTCTCACCCAAATCGTTGAAGTCAGGTCCATCGTATGGAATTCGATCTCCTTCATCTGATGCCTTTTTCTGTGGGTGTTTGAAAACCATGGCATCGATTGAAACCTCTTTGGTATACCCAGTGCAAATAAACTCGAGGAACGGACCTTCTCCTTTAGAAATAGTGACTGTTAGATAAACATGGGGTTCAACGGAAGCGATATCACTGTCCCTATCTTCTTCCACGCCAATTATGTTTGCACAGAAATCTATCCCAAGACTTCTCGTAGATGCATTTGCAGCTATTAGCCCAGAGACATAAGATTTCTCCTGAGACGATCCTCGAGCTCCATGTGAACCCGGGCCTTGTTTCAGCCAATCACCCGCAATAAATAGATTTGAGAAACTTGTCTTGGTAGATGCCATATACTGGTGTGGGCCAGGCCCCAAAAAAAAAAGTAACAGCTTCTTTGTATCGAAGCACACTGCTGTCCACGATTTGAGTGCTCCCAAAACGTTTGTCACATTGACTCAAATACTTCATGATCTTCTCAATAACCACCTTATCTGACAAAGGCATGAATGGATTTGCATAATATAAATCAACCTCCAGGACACTTCCCATTTCGTTTGCGAACTCTTCCTGCAAAGTATTAAGGTCAAATAATGTGGCACCAATGCCAGAAAGAACATTTAGAAGGATTTTTAAGTTGCATCAATGAATCCAACCACAATTGAATGGCCATTACATCAGCTGTCCCAATACTTGTGGTTGAAGAGAACTCATGACGAGCTGCTAAAGACCCTGATGAGGCCACAATTTTCTGAAGGGCTTTGACTCCCACAGCAAAAACTACCACATCTGCCTCGTACAGCTCTGTATCTCCATGTTCATTCACTGCTGAAACAGATGTGACTCTGTTAGAATCGCTGCACAGTACTACATTCTGTACATACTTTCCCCCAAGAATTCTTCCGCCTAATATTTCAGTGGAACCAAAACGAGGAATCTGGCCAGCCTGTTGTTTGCCTTTCATGCGATGATAGCCTATGCTCTTTGACAAATTGCCAGTTTAGAAACCTGCACAACATAAAGGGAATCCAGATTTGATTTTCCATGTATCAAAAGCAGCTCAACTAAACCGGCAGGAAGATATCGCACCATCCTTCAGCGCAAAGTGGTTTCCGTGCTAGGAGCTCCGATGCGATCTGGAGCTGACAACTGTCCAGCAGTGATGCTGGCCTGACATCAGCAAGTCACATCCATCGGAAGGTAACTTCCGGTCTTCTTACCCTATCCGATATCCATCCGATCATGTTGCCTCGCTCTCCGCCGTTTGATTTTCTGGAAAGCACTCCGCCGTTTAAACCTTGTCTGTGGCCGATGAAGTATATCAATCCTTGGCATTCCACGACCACGACCACGAGGATTTCCACGACCACCATCACGGCCTCGTCCTCCAGAGAATCTACCGCTTCCATCTCCAAAGCCTCTGCCACCTCTTCTCCCACTGCCATCACGCCCACCACTTCTTGGCGCTGTTGCTTCTACAGCATACAACTCATCACTGCTCAACTCAAGTGCTTTTGACAGTGTGGCATTATTCTGGAAATCGATGTATGCAAACCCCTTGAAGGCCCCTAACTCATAGTCCTTTGGAATTTGAATATTCTCAATCTTTCCACATTTTCCGAAGTGCTCTGTCAAGCTATTCCGAATATCATTCTTCATGGAGATATTCGAGAATATCATTCTCCTTGGTACAAAAGCCGAGATATTCGAGAAGCGCTTGAAGTGTGACATATATTTGCCACAACACATGGACATGTATGATTTAACCAACTAAGCTTTAGTGTGTTCTCTGTCTTCCACTTCCTTGAGTGTTGCCTCCAGATTTTGATGATCATCTCTACTAAGTTCATTAAATGCCGCTTGAAGCTTTGGCATAACCTTTGCTAACATAAGCCTGAAACCAACCGAACTGTTGTTCTCTGAAACTGAGTCAGAATTCAATGGCACTTCTGAGAGAGATCCAACTTCAGCACCCTTCATATATGCATCATATGCGGCAAGAATGGACTGACTACGTCTTCGGAAGTGGTCTTTTATGAAGCTTTCAAAATTCTGTGGAGGTCTATGTAGAAGATATAATATCAGCTTGCTCCATTGATTGCACAATATTTTGTAGTAATGGTATCCCCATCCGATAATTTATCGATTCTCCATATCCTTTATTCTCTCTTTCTTCTGCTAAATTCCGTTGCCTTTCTTCCACCATCTTCTTTGCTTCTTTGGCTTTGATCCAATCCTTTTTCAATATGTTCTCACTCAGAGCCGACCAAACAAGCGCAGACTCTGTTGGAGCCAGGTCCCATGGATTTTTAACAACTGGTGTTTTGAGCATTGTGATTGTCTCGTTAGCATCATACAGTTTCCTTGTCTTGCCCGTTTCAATATTCTTCAAAGAAACAGTCTGATCCCAGTGTCCATCGATCTCATATAGGTCCTGGGCAGTAGTAGTACTGAATATTTTGCCAGTAAGCTTTGTGCTGGATCCTTTGAGCCCAAAAAGGGACTTCCCTCTGTAACATAACGTAGCCTCCAGTCCTGACTGCTCACATTTGACTGATACATTGCCAACCCACTCGGTGCAGGGGCTGGGCAAGAAGCGGAATGATAGCTTGGGGCAATTCATTTCATAGTTCTCACCAAAGGACAACAATCTGAGAATTCTTTTGCCATGCACTGTTGCCTCCACTGAATTCCCATAGAAACGAGGAGCAGGCTGTTGCCACCATGTCATCTCAATCTGTTTTTCTTCATTAGTTGCATGCAGTGCTGAAATCGGTGGATGGTGTGACACCTGCTCTAGCAGCACGTTGAGGTTCCCAGAGGAAACATGGTGTGTTTCACCCAGAACAGGATTGTAGGGAACTTTAGCGAAGATTACAGGTCTGGTGGTGGAGATGCTCCATGCCACCACAACTTTAAACCTTTCCAGTGGACTTATTCATTCGACGCACTTGCTAAGCAAATCCCGTGCGCTGCAAACCACACTGTCTCCATACACCTGCAACTGGGATTTGGGCATGTTGAACTGCGGAAGCAGCTCGAATTTGCTAAGGTCGGAGCCCAGCGTAACGGGTTTGAACAAGTTCAAAATCCGTGAAAGAATATGGTTCTTTTGTTTTGCATGCCCATGTCCGTATAAACTCAGGTCATGTGCATAATCCAGAGACGATGGAGGAGTGAGTACCGCCCTTTTGGAGCATGGTTTTTTCTATTCCCACGCCTATTCAACAAGCTCATGGAGGCTTTCTATACAATGAGTCACTAAACAAATCAATAACTGGAATGCCTTGTCACGGCTTGCCCGTGTAGCACATTTTGATTGAAAGACATGATCACTTTCTGGAGTTGAACATATATCTCACCATCAGCAAACCTTTTAATTCTAATTTTACCAAGATCCCGGCCCAAGTAACATGCAATTTCCTGTGCAAGAGAAGGATTTGCCGAGCGTGAGAAAATTCGTAGTCTTGTATCATGCCCCAAGTCTCTTTGAACATTGGATGGATATCATCATCAAGATCAAACCATTTGAAATTTACATTAGCCCTCGAGGCAGAATATAGAGCAAGTTCCCGCTGGTAAAAGGCCAAGCACTCCTATTAATGGACAAAGCTCTTTGTAAGCATTCCACAGCCTTCTCAGATTTTGCTAGCTCTTGGTATGACTGTGCCATATGACACCATCCCTCCTTGAAATTTGGATCAAGCTGCAATGCTTTTTCATGTGCCTCAAAAACTCTCTTGTATTCCCCAACAGATACTAGTGCTAATACCATGTAACTGTATGCAGACTTATTATCCTTATCCAACCGTACACATGTATCCAGGTCTGCCACAGCATCTATACAATCCTTGGATTTGAAAAATACCATACCCCTTTCCTGTAGGATGTCTGATGAATTGGGGTCAAATTCAAGAGCTTTAGTTAAGTCTTTGACAGCCTCTAGACTTTCTCCTAAAGCTGCCCTTGCCTGTCCACGCCGCTTCCATGCTTCTCCAGTTGTGGGATTTGATAGAATTGCCTTGGAAAAATCTGCAATTGCAACATCAAGCTTTCTTTCAAATGCATAGGCAGTTCCTCTTCCAATGAGTACCTCAGAGGAGCTTGGATTATCTCTAAGTATCTAGTTAAAGATAGCAATGGCCTGATCATACCAAATGACCTAGACAATTCTCAGATTCATCAATGGTTGTTGTCTCGAAGAGGGGCTCGAATAAGGGCTAAGAGACACTCAAGTCTTTGCCTTCAAAAACAACTTTTTAAACAATGATCTGAAGTCTGTCCAGAGAAAATAAGTTTTCAATATTTGTATAAGCCCTTAGGTCTGCCTCAGACTTGTCGTCAAGGTCTTGTTTGTAGCTTCTGAAGTGCACACAGTAAGCCTCATTAAACTGTGCCAATGTCTTAAGCCCAACTAATGATGCCTCAGCGAATCTGCCTCAGTTAGAATACATCCTCTGAGCAAGTCAGAAATTCACAGCAACCACAGAGTTGAACCTTCATTTCAATGTATCATGAAAAGGATTCTGAACTTGATACTTCTCTTAATTTTCAGCCAGATGCCATTCTCAACCAGAGTAAAATGAACTATGCATATATCAATAAAATGTTTCGCTGTCAGAGGAATTAAATATGGAACATTGCTGTAAGCAAAGCATGACATATTTGGCCTGTACATATGTCGATCACGAAAGGTGAATACCTGCTATGAGCAGGAGGCTAACAGAATGTTGGAAGATGTTCCATGACATTTCAAGAGAGTTTCAACGAAGATTTCATAGATGGGAATGACGAATGATGACAATGAGACTACATGATGAACGTTGATGCAAACATGGAAGATCTCAAAGATTATACGGGGACATCAAACATTCTTGAGTCTTCAAACCCTCATATACCGTCAAGGCATGTGTCTAGTCTAACCATATAAAATTTCGATGCATGCAATAATAGTTTGAAGAAATTTCAACGGTGGCTCCATTCATTTATCTCCGTGCGACATCAGTGGATGACATTGGTAATGGGCATGTTGGAAGAAATTCCATTACATTTTAAGAGAGTTCCTATAAAGGCCTAAATTCCATAACCCCTAAGCCTTCATTGACCTTTAAATCCTTAAGCGTTAATCCCTAAAGTACCCTTAATTCCTCAACCCTATTTAATCACTAATGCCTTAACACAAATGACCTAAACCCCCTAACCCCTTAGCCATCGACCCTTAAACACTTAATCCCTAATACCTAATCCCTTAATCCATAAACCCCTATGCCCTATGCATGACTTAAACATTAATCTCTTAACCCAATTCCCTAAGCCATTAACCATTAAAATACCTAACCTGTAAGTTCCAAATCCCTTAGATCTTGAACCTTAATCCCTTAAACCCTAAACAATAATCCCTTAACCCTCAATCCCTATACCCCAAATCCCATAATCCTCAAAGCCCATATCAACTTAACCCCCAACTTAATTAACTATTTAGGCAC
This sequence comes from Pinus taeda, assembly GCA_000404065.3. NCBI lineage: Eukaryota > Viridiplantae > Streptophyta > Pinopsida > Pinales > Pinaceae > Pinus > Pinus taeda. The sequence continues at coordinate 25,211 of APFE030273936.1, read as the reverse complement.
ATCTGACACTAAATCTAATGCTAAAAAGGGAGCTAACCAAGGCAATAATTTAGGTGCCAAAAAGGGAGCTAAATCTGACGCTATTTCTAGCATTATTTCTAGCGCTATTAGCACCTAAATGTTTTGGCTGACCCAAACAACACTAAAAATAGTACCAGCCTGATAATTATCGCTGACTTTTTAAAAAAATTAGAGAAAACTACAATAAAACAATCCTTAGAAGCAAAAAGGGGAGCAAAAAAGGGAGCTAATCACAGGGATTTGTTGTAATGGTATCTTCAAATAATTATATACTATTAAGGTGTAATGGAACATTACACACCACAAAAATGTGTTAGTCCTTAAGTATCATGAATTGTCCATACAAGTTTTCCATGGAATTGAAATTGCCTCTGCCTTATTGGTTTATAGATGTTATACATAGTAATTTCGGCCCATAACTCTAGTAACTCATCGATAAAAAGCTTGATATATACATTCATATTTTTAAATTGTTACTTTCCTAGTTGTTTTAAATTACACATAATCACTACCATGATATGCATATATAAGTAAATAAATAAAGATAAGATATTATGAAAAAAACAAGGCAAATGAAAATGTTACATTCAAAAAATTAATATAAACAAATACTTGGAACAATCATTATCAACATGATGTGCTCCCTCTTTATTGACATCTAAGGAGAAAGGTTATTTTTGATAACAAAAATTAGTGAGATTGAGTAAATAGACATAAGCTGTCCAAATGGATTAACACCATTCATTTGCCAATGAAGGCTAACATTACGAGGTTCATCTTTAAAACATGCCCATTTTTCCTCAATTTCCCTAAATGCATAACCAACTACAGGTATTCAAATAACACCATCTCCACTTCTCTTCAGTGCATGGTAATCCATAAACTATGCTATTCTTTTGCACTTGAAAAATCGTTTCAAACATGAAATTATGGGAATATGATGAAGAGCCTTTTGAGACACTTTTTTTATTATTTGATTAGTTCAATATCTACTACTTTGGCATTGTGGACATTTTTTTTCGATGCATGTTGTCCATAATATATAATATGATCATTAGGACATGCATCTATAGCTTGATACTTCATTCCAATTTCTTTCACAATGGCATATAAATCTTGATTTGTGTGAGGTAAAGTAATTTTGATGATGGTAACAAAAATTCACCTAACAATCCACAACATAAAAAATCACTAATTAGTGTAAAGAATATTAATTGTAAATATTGCATTCTTACTTTACACATTAATTAACACTAAAAAAAGGGAAAAAATTAACCTTTTATGTATAATATGTGATGAAACTTATTGCATACCTTAGGATCTATGTCATACAAGTGTTTGACAAACCATTCAAAATCTTTGAGTTCACCAACAATAATGTAGCAGAGAGAAGATTTGCTCTTGAGCCTTCATAAAGTGGTGTCTCTGCCTTTTCTAGCAGAGGTACATAAAAAATAATATCATTGTACTCATCTCGATCATTGATCGATCGAGTGAACAAGTCTTCGATCAATTCATTTGTCCCATTATCTTAACTATATTATTATTGTCATCTTCTTCCACAAGACCATTAACTTGACCTTCAATATTTGTTCAATGTTCCTCAACTTGTACAACATCATTTCTACTACTACTTGGTGCATTCGTACATCTAGGGTGACTTTATAATTACAAACAATAATGTAAAATTAGTGTGCATAACAAATATTATAATAATATAAAATTTTACAAATATGATTAATATAAAGATAATATATACTTAATATATAGCTTACCGAGGGAGGATATTCCTTCGGCCCCCCTGCAATGTGCCCATGTATGCTACAATGTCTTTTAGTTGTTTCTTTTAAATCTCTTTCAAGACGTAAGCTCCCACATTTAGTGCAAGGGAATAACGTATCCCATCTCCCTTTGATTTTTTTCCTACTAATGTTTTTTGGCATTCTTCCCCATGAAAAATTATGCAATGATTATGTATAAATTAAGTGTTATACTAATCTATATATTTTGTAATGCAATTGATTATATATATATATATATAATATATATATATATATATATATATATAAATATTATATATAATATATAATATATATATATATTATATATATAATAATAATTATATAATATATATTAATATATATAATATATATATATATATTTTTTTCGCTCGACAAGAAATGTTGCAATGTCTCTTAAATGCAACATATTTATAAATTCACGTACAACCATAATTCCAATGTTTGTTGACCAAATCAAGGTTGACTAATCAAAAATTGACCAACCATTTAAATAGCTCAACAGATAGAAATTCCCTTGTCATAACTATGATGAATTGGTATTTTCATTGGTGTTGTGATGAACATGGAAAATTGTCACAATAATGATGACTTTGAGATAGTTCATCGTATTACCAATGAAAATGGGAATATTAGACAAAATAAATTAAAAAAAATGACATTATTATTGTAATTTTTGATGGTACAATTGATTTTAGTCGTACCATCATACTATTTCATCGAAATTTATTCCTATATTTATTAATGTAACTATGCATTTAGATTGTTGTAGAAATAATGTGAAAGGTTGAACTGTGGACCAATAACGACCATCATGATTAATTGTGGTTGGATTGATGGATGGTTGCATAATCATTTGAACAGGTGTTTGCAAACTTTATATTGTTGTGCATCATCGACTGTGTAGGCATACAATAATTCTCTTGTTTGTTGTTGATTACCCTAGAAATGGTCAACTGAGGATCACCCAAAAATGACAGTGAACTAGAGTTTTCAATTGGGTTGTTTATCAATAGAGCTTTGATTGTTGCAGCTCCCTTAGTTATGTTTAGGGGGGGGTTTTGATGATGATAGAGCTTATTGTTATTGTGTTGTTGTCTAGTAAACTAACCGACTAGAACATGTTGTCTTAATTTCATGTTGTTAACTGCCTTGATAGTATGTCATTACTTATGTCTAGTCAATGTTGATGGTGACAATGTTCAAACATGTTTAGCAGTGGTTATATTGTGTTTTGATCAACTTTTCTAGTTAGAGCAAATTAAGGAAGGAGGGAAGGGGGGGAAGCATGCCCAAGCTGAGTTCACGGGGGAGTGTTAGGACATGGATGACGTTTGTAACTTGAGGTTACATGGCCTTTTTTACAAGTTTTCCATACTATTTGTACCTTTCAGTGTCTACATGATTCATTGTTCATTTGATGGTTGATGTTGGTTTCTTTTGTTTGAAGCCTTTGTTCTAGTTCTTTACTAGCACTTATTTTATGTTAAGTGTTTATAAAGTGGTTGTCAATGTTTTCTTTCTTGTGCTTTTGCAACATCTTCTACTTAAGAGTTCAACCAACTTCACTAAGATTTCTTAGCTCTCATCTTCAAAGTTTTACTAGTTCCTAATTGGAGCAGGCTTCTATTCTTGACATTTAATGGATCGTTGTGAGCTTTATAATTTTCAGCTTCCATGTTTATATGAGCACTATCATCTTTCTCTCTTTTCAAGAGGATGATTTTCCTATAAGTTTTTCTCTTTTTCTCCACTTATGAAAAAATTGTACTTTGGTACCTTAGATATTGTTGTTCGAGACCCATTTGATTTATTTATTATTATTATTGTTATTTTTCTTATTAATATTTATTACCTATATTTCACTAAAAAAATATTAATATTAATATCATTATTTTCCATCAATATATTTTTCCAATGAATCAATTGTTTTCAATTGAAACTCATCTAATTTTTTATTTATCTAATTATCATAACTATCTTTGACTAACTATAAGCCTCCTCAATTGTTTAATATAGAGGACTTCTTTAATATATATTCATACAACATAAATAATATATAATACTTTACATAATTTATTAATATAAAAACATTTTAATATTAAATATTTTTTATATATTTCATACCACATAAATAATATATAATACTTTTACCTAATTTATTAATATTAAATACCTTTTAATATTAAATATTTTAAATATAAAGTAACCTCACAAATTATTAATTTAGAGTTGTTTTTACGCATGATAAAACTACTAAAACATTGACACTTAATTTACCTTGACTATGGTTAATTTATCAATTATGAGATATTATCACCCTAAAATATTTAAGAGATGTGTAAACAGAGTTTCACCATCCCTTAATATGTCAACCACTAATTGGGTTATTCCATAGCAATAGTTTATAATTTCTTGTTGTTACATAAAATTGGAAGTCCTTGGTGTCACAATGATTTAGTTGGCTCTAACATTTGCTCTCTTAAAAAAACAGATACCACTATAGTAATGATGTCCCTGCCAATAAACTATCATGCACGCACTTTTGGATGGGGAAAAATACAATTTAACATGGGGCAAAAAAATTTAGATATAGAATAGAACAACGAAAAGCCATTGGCCAAAGCAGTGCATATTGTTTTTTTAATTGATAAAATAAACACCACCCTATCTCCAATCTGTGACCTCGAAAGGTATTGGGTTCAAGTCCAAATGTCATACATTGCAGACTGCATTTGTCTGCTACATGTTTTTAATCTGAGTTCCAAATTATTTGTCTGCTTCATGTTTTTATTTATGAGTTCCCACGTAATTTGGTGTTGGCTTTCTTCCATCTCGTCTTCACATAAATTCTATTTCTTAGTACTATGCTTCTCCACGCTTTAATATTATCCTTTGCATCGGTCAAACTCAAATGCCATGAGCTTAATTCATTGTTTTTTTCAAACAGGGAAAAGGACAAGAAGGTAAACAGCTAAAAAGACAAGAAGGTCAACTGTGTTACAATGAGGCTCAAAGGCCTTTTTATTATTGAGAAACAATGGAAAACCCTAAACATCCAAAATTCTAACACTAGGAGATGAAGTGCCAAAATTGTTGGCTTCGTTTGGGTAAATTGGTAGACCAACTTCCCGGGGTCATAAATTTGGCATACGATCTCCATTTGGCTATCATAATACCTCGTTTCAAAGATCTCGAAGAGAAGGCCGAAAAAGAATGGGCAAGTTGATTTGGGACATTTCTGGTCTCTCTGTTTTCCCTACAAATGTCGTTCAGGGCCTCAAAATGGTTCCGAAAAACTACGAAAAATAGTAAACTATGACAGTTAAGTAAACTAAAAAACTGAAAGAGGCCGTGTTGGGGGTCCAAGTGGAATAGGTAGGTGGCCACCAATATCCACCTGGATCATTCCTCCCCACTTAGGAAGCAATGGTCCCCATTGCGTTGAGTTCCTCCATGAGATGAGGAAACTTCTGCTGAACTTGGTCCCTGGTGAGCCGCTTGCCCTGATGAAGGAGTTGGCCTACTTTGACAACTCGATATAGTTGGATCCTTTGCTATCGAGTGTTCTTGATCTACGTGTCCATGATTCGATCAGTTGTAGCTTGTTCCATGCAATTTGGATGTTATCACAAAATCTGACCTTGATAGACTGTTGATCAAGTAGACTCTGAGTAACTCTTTCAAACCAATCTTTTGGTTGAGGCTTAGCCTCCTCAACTTGAGAGGGCTCTCTCAATAGGTTTAAGATTTTTGATTAATTATTAGATGGCTAACTCTAGTAGTAAAATCGAACAAAATATATAACTTGGTTGAATCAAGGATTAGCAAACATTCATTGAGCTATGGAGTCAAGGTAGTCTTCAACAAAATATCATGATCAACAAACATGGAAGTCAAGGCACTTGGAGTTCAGGTTTACAAGTGAAACAGTAACACAGTAAAACAACACAGTTTACAAGCATGAGAAGGAAGTTAGAGCATTTTCCAATGAATTCTAAGTATCACAAGCTCATACCACTGCAAATAAGTGATTGAAACAAGGACATAAGAATATCAAACACATAAAACTCCTTGTGAATCTTGAGTAGTCAAACTGATCTCTGTATTAAGTATGAAAACCACAGTTTCTTACAATAACACAGCTTTGCTTTTCTAATAAAATTTCCAACCCTTAGGAATTCGATTCTCAAGCTTAATATAGAGTTTTACATCCTTGGATACTATAATCCACCTTTAGAGGAATTCCAATTCCTAACTTGGATACCTATCTATGCACAAAACAAACTATTTAATTACAACTTGACAACTAGCTGTCTTTAAGAGTCCTAATACAAATAGGAGTAAAACTCCTAGAACATGCTTTCAACCACCTTATCTGAGTCTTCAATACATTCTTAAATCAACTTACAACCATGTCTTTGAATTTGATGATGTCCATAGTGTTGTTTCAAAACCTGTTTAGTTATACCCTAACTATCCTGAAAAATAGGAGACAGAGTTCTTGCTTTTTAGGGCCTTAACCCTTGGTTCTTACCTTCAAACAATTTTTTGCTAGTGTATATGTGGCATAAATTAATAATTTGTTAAGTTTTCATTTTCCACCTGTACAAAAAGAAACTCGAGCATATGGTGTAAAGAATGAAACATGACTGTGCTACGAAAATACTCTGTTTTCGTAGCACAACCTTCATATCACCTATGAAATACTCCTTGAAGCTCTGCTATCTATACCATTGCCATCTGAGAGTTCATACATGATCAGCTATCTACCAGCAACCTCAAAATTTGGAACTAATCCAACCTTACCTTCGGAAAACATCCATAAGTTCTAAATAATCATCTTCAACAGTTTTGTAGCGCGCTACGAAACTGCTATGTGATGTTTTTCTTCCAATATGGCCTTCAAACATCTGTAATTTGGGGAGTTTTTTCAAAATTCCAAGAGGACTGATATGATCAACCACAAAAAATCAAAATCACTTCTTCTTATCGATGTTCTTCTTCATATGCCAAAATTCATTTGGTGTGCCAAAATTGTTTATACTATATGATCTGATAATCACCCAATGAGTGACCTCAGTTAAGAATTATTAATTGGAGGTATTACAGACTCATGTGCTGGTGTGTCTAAGTTATTTAAGCAACGGATCGATCAGATTGCAAATACATAGAAACTTAAAAATGGAAAACAACAGAGAAATACAGTAAGCAAATACAAGAACACAAGAAATTAATAAGGAGTTCACCCTATTCTCTAGGGCTACATCTCCAGTCCAGCTTCAGTGGTGGCCTTCTTTTTATTGTGTCTTGAAGCAAAGAATTACAATGAAGGAGCTCAATATTGGTCTCCTGAAATAGATTGGCTTGGCAGGGGGGTTCTTGGATTCCCCAAGCCACTAGAGTACACAGATTCTTTTCCTTGCTAGCTCTTTGACCTCTCTGGTCTGATAGATCCTCTCAGGGATGGCTTGAATCTCTCAAGCTCTCTGGTGCTCGACGCTGGCTTTGGTCAGCTCGGCCCTCTTTCCTCTTTCTACTTTTTGCCTTACTGGTTCTTCTCTTCTCTGTCTTTTGTCTTCGGTGTTCCTCTTCGGGTGTGTTTTCTATTCTCTGTTCATGGTTTTTAAAGCCATTCGAGCTCATGGCAGTTCGATTCCTCTTCCACCTCCATCGGATCGCCTACTTGCAGCTGCGCTTGGAGTTCCCTGTTTCAGTGCCATCACCAGACTCTCAGGGATGGCCACTTGTCCTCTTGTGAACTGCGCCAGCCTGCTTAGTCGGTTCAATTCTTCGTTTACGTCGTGGAATGAGTCTTCTGCCACCTTGGCGGTCAAAGTAGACCTCAAGTTCTTCTAAATCGTGGCTTAACCCTCCGTCAATTCTGTCTTCTCCATCGGGCGCGATCTCAGCCATTAGATCTGGAGCGCCCAGATCCGACGCCATTCGCTCATCCTACGTGGTTGACTAGCTTGACTGTTAACGCGCGATGAGCAGTGGCTTTCTCTCTCCTCCGCTTGCCACGCATCGGGCTTTGAGTGGAATCGCTCCTTTTTCATCAAAACTGCTTACCGCCCATGGATGCCCCCGATCAATACTATCGGTTTTGGAGCGGGTCCTGCCTTTAGCACTTAGCCTTTTGTTCCATGGTTTTCCTGGCTCCCACACGACCAAATGCTCGGGGCTTCTCTATTTTGAGGGCTTTCGCCCTAATGGCGCATCAAAAACTCCCTCTGTTTACCGATTTGGGCCTCCCAGGGGCTAATTTCGCTTCTTGCGCAGTCTCCATGGGCCTCGGTCAGCGCGCTTTGACCGAGGTCCTCATCATTCCACACTGGCTGCCACTGCCACTGGTTTAGAGGTGTTCTTGATCATTGTTTTAAATTCTTTGAAGTTTGTCTCGACCTGGTACAACCATGGCTCTGTTAATCATTCTTTATGGATCCAATTCAGATCACTATATCTCCTTCACTACTTCCTTTCAACAACCTATTTTGTAATTGTTGTAGAGCCTTGTCTAGATTTGGTTAGTTGAATTTCCAGATCTTCAATTTGCATTTTCAACCCCTTGTTTGTAGCTCTGAGCTGAGCATTAACTTTCCTTACAAATCTGGCCTCTTTGATTGCAGGAACAATCTAGGTGAAGTATTGATTTTCACTGCTAACTATTTCTGGTTGGACACCTTTTCAGCCTCCTAGAGAGCCTTCATCCTTTTGAAATTTGACTTTTCAACAACATGCTTTCTTGCTCTCACTCTTAGTTTAGCAATTTCATTGTTGGCAGCTTTTAAATTTTCTTCCATAACTTCATAACTGGCCTTTTCTGTTTGAGTGGCAGGAACTGTGTTTTTGTCTTCTCCAAGTCTTGGATATGGTAAGTCTATCAACTCCTATTGAACAGAAAAGGTTTCCTCCGTTCTCTCCAATTCAACATTGGACTCCTGCATCCTCTTGGATTGCCTGGCTAAAGGCTTTCTAAGTTTAAAAACAAAAGCTACAACATCATCTTCAAATTCCAGTTTCTTGGAGGGTTTCACTTTCTTTGACTTCCTTTGATCAAATTTTGGCACATCTACCTGCACTAAAGGGGATTCTGTAATGTCAATGGCCTTTAAGATATCATTTAAATCACCCTTCAAGCTTTAACCTTCGCCCAAGATCACTGCTTTCCCTTTTTCTTTTGCAACTTGGCATCTAGTCAACCTCTTTTGAAGTGGTTTGCTAGTTGACTGCTCTTGTTTCTTTCCCCTAACCTCATATATCTTTTCCTTGGCAGACTTAGGAGTTTCAAGAATGATTGTTGGGCTTTTGACTGCTGGAGTTTTGACTACTGAGGTTTTGCTTGCCTGCTCTTTCACCTGCTTCCTAGGCTTTAACTTAATATACCTTTTTGCCCTGGACATTGCAGACTTGCTGGTTTCTGCTGATGGAGGTCCTTTAATCCTAGGGTTAGTTCTGCACCTTGTTTTTCGGTCCCAAAGTCACATACAAACAAAAACGAAGACCAATCTTTGTTGACCCTTTTGAGCTCATGTAGAACTATCAATTTAATTAGACCATGATGAAACAAGGAGGTCTCACATCCTTGGGATTTTAACTGTACTTTATCTGCCATCTTAGCTATACTTCGAAATAAGAAGTAAGGCAAATCTAGAGAAAGCATACCAGTAAAATGTAAAAGGAGTTTAAAATGGTATGAATAAACCTTTTGATATCTGCCTTCACAGGTGAAATAACACTGAATGTTGAAGAGCATGTTGGTATAACTTTCCTTGATGTAGTCTTTGGGAACTACCTTGGTTAAGTCGGTTTCTGAAAACTGTGGCTTCAGGAACACCTTGCATGGTTCCATGTCGAATCTAAAGTTTTTGAACCATGTCTCTTGCCCCCTAGGAATTTTTTTCACCAATGCTATGACCTCTGGAGAAACCTGCAAATTAAGCATTCCAACCTTTGTACTTAAGTCATTGAAATGGAGTGCAAATTCCTTTGTCACTTGGGTATGCCCTCCCTGCAATTTATTACAAAACTTCTTGCACCCTTCTTTCTTGAAAGCTTCCACAACTGTTTTGTCTCTGATTAGGACCTTAGTGCTTTCAGGTTCTGTTCTCAAGCAATGACCAGACCTATGCCATTTCTTCTCCTCTATCATCTTTTCTCCTGAATTTCTATGACAAAACCGGCCTCCTTTGAAACTCAATTGATTACCCTCGCTTGCCAGCCTGGCCTAAATGTTGAGTGAAGAAAACTTTGGTGAAAAATTACCAAAGTTTATTGTTCGAAAACAATTCTGTTTCAAGGGTTTGCATGCAATCTAAAACGATAAGACCGACCAACCACTTTCGAATTTTGAAATTATCTTTCATAATGGACACTAAATTCGAAATGATGAGTTTGGAGTGGTGGCATGCTTAAGGACTGACTCCTAGCTAACACCAAATGATGAAAATTTTAACAGAATTCTAACGGATTGATGTTTGACAACACTGTTGTTACGAATCTACGCTTTCATAGCACGCAAGGAGCAATGCTACGAAAAGAGCAGTGTTTTCATAGCGCAAAATAGACAATTTACACTGTCTGCACTACGAAAACATGGTTCAAGGGCTAATTCTAAAAATTTTCAAATTGGCTTTAAGCTATGAGTTTCTAACAAGACTGTAAGACTTATGAAACATAGAAAAAGCATGCTAGACTTTATTTGGACATGAACAATTAAGCCTTAGAGACTCCTAACCTACCTACTTCCCATTGAAACATAGGGTGACTTGACACTTATCTAATACCATGACTAACAAAATGTAAACCTTTGTTTTTTGGTGATAACACTGGGTTTAACTCTGTAGGTGTGAGCTGTTCTACAATGTCTGATGTGTCTAGCAATGGTGGGAAGTATGGTCGAAGGCAGTCCACATTTAACAATTGGTGCAAGACAAGGAATGGGGGAATGCTGAGCTCAAATGCATTGTCTCCCACCACCTTGGTAATGGTGTAAGGACCATATCGGAGTGGTTTAAGTTTTTGATAGGCTCCAGTAAGGCATTCCTTTTGCAAATGCAACCAGACTTTGTCCCCGACCTGAAACATGTGTGGCATCTGAAGTTGATCATGTCACTGCTTGTACTTGGCATTTGATTTCTCTAGAATGTCGTGGACTTGCTGGAAAATATGTTGTATGTGCTCAATGAAGTTGTTTTCCTTATCGGTTTCAGACTAGACATGAGCCGAATCTACATGAGTAGCTGCAAATGGCATGGCCACATCAATGAGACATAGTGGCTAAAATCCCAAGCCCACCTGAAAAGGGTTGTGGCCAATCGAGCTATGGAGAGCCCAGTTATAGCTGTGCTGGACATAGGGGAGGCTCTCATCCCATGTGCGTGGATGCTTTGAGTTGTACATGCGTAGAATGTGTACGATCATCCTGTTGACGACCTCTATCTGGCCATCAGTTTGGGGATGGAAATATGTGGACTTAGTGAGCTTGGTGTCTAGCATCGACCAAATACTGGACCAAAATGCACAAAGGAACCTGCTGTCCTGATCTGAGATGATAGATTGTGGGATCCCAAAGTGTTGTTGGAAATAATGAGGGGGGGGGGTGAATTAGTATTTCTTTTTCCCACTATTGTTTTACCAGTTAAAACATATATATTTAGAACACAAAATGAACAGCAAGAATAAATGCTTTTATTAATATAAACTGGGCAGTAAAATAGATACAATATATAGATGGTTGCAATCAGTTGCCAAGCTCCAACTTGGACTTTGGTGAGGCTCCAACCTCCAGAGCACCAACTCTATTTTTCCAAGACACCAATCTTGGACTTAGGAGCACAAACTCTCAAGGACTTCAACCCTTCCTACTTTTGAGGCTTCAACCCCAAGGACTCCAATCCTACTTACTTCTGAGGCACCAGCCCAAGGACTCCAATCCTTCTTGCTTTTGAGGCACCAGCCCCAAGGACTCCAATCCTATTTTGTCAAGGCACTGTTTGATAGTAATCTTTTGCTCTCAGAACTCTTCTCTGCTGAGTTCTGTCTATTTACAGCTTCACTGTAGTCTCCAGGCTACAGTATCAATGACAACCAGTCTTCTTAACAATGAGTCTTTACAACTCTGCACACTACCCACACATAGTCTCCAATAGCTTTTTTTCATTGATAATGTCTTCGCACAACTTTAGTCAATCTACTTTTAGTTGCACTAAAATCTGTATAAAGAACAACTTTCTATTCAATCTTATGTTCTCATTGTCACAGTGAATGCTTCAGCATGACTGTTTCTCTGCTGGCTGTTTCTCCCCTTCGACTGCCTATTGTCCTGTTGGTCCTTCATCCCTCTTTCTGTTCTGCCGCACCCTCTTTCTGTTCTGTTGGACCCTCACACGGCCTCTGTTTCCTCCAGCATATTTCAGCAACTTTCAGCAGTTGCAACAGCCTTCACCAACGTTCACCAGCGACTTCATACAATGCTTAACCATCTCTGCTGCTTCTGCTACCTCATATTCTGGTTCTTTGCCACACCAAAAAAAGGCTCCAACAACAACAGCTGCAATAGCCACAACAGCAACAACAACAACAACAGCAGCAGCAACAGCAACAACAGCAACAACAGCAGCAACTGCAACAGCAACAACAGCAACAACAGCAACAACAACAACAACAACAACTGCAGCAACAGCAACAGCAGCAACAACAGCAACAACAGCAACAACAACTGCAGCAGCAACTGCAACAGCAGCAACAACAACAACAGCAACCACAACAACTATAGCAACAGCAACAACAGCAACAGCAGCAATAGCAACAGCAACAACTGCAGCAGCAGCAACAGCAGCAACAGCAACAGCAGCAGCAACAGCAACAGCAGCAACAATAGCAACAACAATAGCAGCAACAACAGCAACAACAACAACTGCAACAACAACAATAGCAACAACTGCAGCAGCAGCAATAGCAGCAACAACAACAATAGCAGCAGCAACAACAACAACAACGACAACTGCAGCAGCAACAACAACAACTGCAACAGCAGCAACAGCAACAGCAGCAGCAACAACTTTTCTCTAACTTTTTCAACAGTGTTCAACAGCTGTTAAAGCATGCAGAGATTGGGTTTTACAAGCCCGATAATGTAACCTGCTCATACAATATAAACTCTACCTTTTTCACTCCGTCATTGTATTTGCATATGAGTCTAAGTCTTCCTCCTCCGATAGCTCTATTTGCGTTAAATGCATATATAGTTCTTTGTTGCCATATGCATGTTTATGCTCCACTTGGCTCCTCTTAGCTCCTCTTGTGTGCTCCTCTTGGCTCCTCTAGCTTTGTTTGCTTCCTCTATGGCTCCGATGGTGGTGCTGTGTGCTCTTGTTAGCTCCTCTCGTCTCCATCTGCTCCTCTGGTGACTCTGTCTGCTCTGATGGCTCTCTGCATCCTCTGTTTGCTGTTAAACGCATCCATTGCTCCTCCGATGGCTCCTGATGACTCTGATATGCCTCCTTGCTATATGATTCCTCCTGCAGCTCCTCTTAGTCCAATGTGGCTCCTCTTCATCAATGCCTCTCTTGCTCTGTCTCTTCATGAATCTGTTCTGCTTCCCCTTGTCTTCATGTCATCCTTTAGTATCCAGAATATTGCCATATTGACATCAATGACAATCTATGTCCAACAATCTCCCCCTTTGTTATTGATGGCAATATTATTCTACTCTCTCCCCCTTTGACATCAATGGCAAAGGAATGCATATGGACTCCCCCTGTCAAACTGCTCCCCTTGTCCTGCTGCATCTTTATGAATGAACTTGAGTGATGATAAAGAAATAACCCCCATCTTTTGACGCAGATGTTCGAATGCTTCTCGAGGAAGAGGTTTTGTGAAAATATCAGCTATCTGCTCCTTTGTACTGATATATTCCAGGACGATGTTTTGTTCAGCTACTTGCTCACGGAGGAAATGATACTTGATTAGTATATGTTTGGTTCTTGAGTGCATCACTAGATTTTTGCTGAGATTGATAGCACTTGTGTTGTCAGAATAGACAGTAATTGGTTGATCTGTACATATGTCGAGATCTTTTAGAGCTTCCTTCATCCATAATATCTGAGAACAACAGTCTACTGCAGCAATATACTTGGCTTCGACTGTGGATAATGATATGGATGATTGTTTTTTGCTGACCCAGGATGCCAAACAGTCTCCTAGGAAGAATGCATTTCCACTAGTACTTTTCTGATCATCTATACTTCCGGCCCAATCAGCGTTGGTGTATGCAGTTATTGTCAGTGTTGAGTTCTTTGGGTACCAAAGACCGAAATCAGAAGTTCCCTTCAGAAATCTGAGAATTCTTTTTACAGCTAATAAATGGGATTGTTTGGGAGTAGATTGAAATCTTCCCACCATTCCTACTGCTTGCATTATGTCTGGTCATGTAGCTGTTAAGTATAGAAGGGCTCCAATCATTGACCTATAATGAGTTGCATCTACTAGAGGGAAGTCATCATCTTTGCTCAGTTTGCAGTTTGTGGTCATAGGTGTGCTCATGGGTGCACAGTCCTCCATTCCATATTTTTTGAGCATGTCTTTTAGATATTTGGTTTGAGATATACACAATCCTGCTCTGGTTTGAGATATTTGAAGTCCAAGGAAGTGGGACAGCTCTCCTATCATTGACATCTCAAACTCTTTTGACATGTTTTGAGAAAATTCATGGCTCATTTCATCACTATTACTAGCAAAAATCAGATCATCGACATAAACAAGAGCAACTAGTAACTTGCCTTCATCTGTCTTTATGTATAGATTACTTCCAGCCACTCCCTTTTTGAAGCCTTGTTGTTGTAGGTAGTGATCCAATCTTGCATACCAAACTCTAGGAGCTTGTTTCAATCCATATAAAGCCTTTTTCAACTTACGTACTAGGTCCTTTCCTGCTATTAGATCAAAACCTTCTGGCTGCTCCATGTAGACTTCCTCTTTGAGTTCCCCATTTAGAAATGATGATTTCACGTCCATTTGATAGATTTTGAATCCTTTTGAGCAAGCAAATGCTAAGAACATCCTGATAGCTTCCATACGGGCCACTGGTGTAAATGTCTCTTCAAAGTCAATTCCTTCAATTTGTGAATAGCCTTTGCAGACAAGTCTTGCCTTGTTCCTGATAACCTGTCCTTCCTCATTCATTTTATTTTTGAACACCCATTTGCTTCCTATTATGTTTTTGTCCTTTGGACGAGGTACCAGCTCCCATGTCCTGTTATTCTCAATTTGGGACATTTCTTCTTCCATGGCTTTTACCCAATGAGGATCCTTACTTGCTTCTGCAAATGTTTCTGGTTCTATCATAGATAGGAGGGCAATGACTTTTGTGATTGTTATCCTTCTTCGGGTCTGCACACCTTCATCTTTATCTCCAATGATCTGCTCTTTTTTTTTTTCCTCATTGATAGAAGGATTGATATTTTATCATCAATTTGCACATTATTCCCTCTTCATGTCTCAGAACTGCTTTATCATGGCTTCAACAATGCTTAAGAATGCTCTACTTTAATGCTTTCATTTAGATTGCAAAATGGCCATACACCAAGTGTCCAAGTCCAGGCTTTCATGCTTCAATCCATATTGCTGTCTCCACAGGTAACATTGAGAGGCCTTCATAGTTCGAATCAAGAGAAAATGCCCCTGAGATTGTCTTTCTTACTATCTTTCTCCTGATCTGAGTTCCTTTGTGTCTCTGTGCTTCCTCTTAAGTTACTGCCATCTAGTATTCAATTATCATTGCATTTGGACAAAAAATGTAAGGGGTTGTGCCTTACTGTTGCTATATTTCTTAAGTGATCTGTATCAGCTTAAGTTATGCTTGAATGCACAACATTATCCTTCCTATGAGCCATCATTTCCTTGTGTTCTTGTACATATCTCTGCAGATTCAAATATCTAATCTGTGACTGTCTTTTAAATACAATTGCTGATCTGCATCTTTTGCAATGCTTCAGTTTGTTATATGCTGCTAGCTGCTCTTACTTCAGACTCCATTCCAGATGTATCTGTTTGTTTGAAGACTGCCTTTATCAGTGTCCATAATTTATTTGTTCTCACATTTAATTCCTGAGTTAATACATAAACTTCTATGATAACAGCACCATGGTTGTTTGCCCTATTTCTTTAACCATAGTCCAAAGAATGGTTACAGGATCATATTCTTCAATGGAGTACCCCTGAGAAATGATCTTTATCAAGGAATGACTGTTACTATAGTTCAGCAAGGATTTCATAAGGACCCTTTCACTAATAGCTTCAGCAATAATCATCAAGAATTACAAGCTCCCCCTAACTGTATGCATCATCTCCTTTTGCAGAGTCTTCTCATAAAATGCTTAGATTGTCAAAATTTAGGTCAATGACATATGCTGTTGGCTGGAGAGCTCAAGGGAATTTCGGATTGTATTTCTTTCCATCTCCATACTTGTGTAACTTTCTTCTTTTGCATGGTTCTATCTTGTGTAAGAGCCCACGTTAAGTTACAATCACGTGCCATATGACCAATGTTATGACACTTGAAGCATTCTACATTGTTCATGAATAAGAATTCATGATTTCTTCCTGCAAAATTGTTTCTTGGAGGTTGTCGAAGACTACAACATCTATCTCTATAGAGTGGTTGGGCACCATAACATTTATCTTTATGATATGCTTTACAGTCTTTTGCCATGTGACCAAAGTTTGTACAAGAATAACAATAACCAAAAAATGAACTTTGGTACCTGGGAGATGGAGGTTTCCTTGATGTACTTCTGAAACCTTTCTGCCTTGATATCCTTTGATGATAACCATTGCCTCTCGCATTTTTGACATCATCTACATTTCTTCTTGGTGCTGGTTTTCTTCTTGGAGGAGGATTTGTTGTATTGTAGCCTTGATTTTTCTCCTTGCCTTTGCTGGAGCTGGGAGCATCACCATTTCTTTCTGGCTTCTTCACATCTCTTTTGTTTAAAGCATTTTCATTCTTGTTTGAGGATTCACCTACATATCCGAGACCTAATTTATCAGATGGACATCTGTGATAGCTGAGCATGTCATCCAAGGCTTGAGAGCTCTTCAGGATTTTGTTCATCCCTTCAACCTTTTTTCTGAGGAGGACAATCTCTTCTTCCAATCTTTCACACTCATTATTCTTCTTTGAAAGTTGTTCCTCAGTTTCTTCCTTGCTATGAGTAGCTTTAGCTGCTGCTATTTTAAGGGAGATGATATCTGACTTCATTTTGAAGATTTCTTCCTTCTTTGCTTGACTGCTTTCCATTCTCTTCTCAGCTCCTTGTGCCTGTTTCCTGGCTTCTTGTAATTGAGACTTAAGGGAGGAGACCTCTACCTTGTACTGACCAATCTCTTCTTCAAGTTTGTTCAAGCTCTTGTGCCTTTGTTCAAGTTGGCTTGACAAGATATCTTCCTGCTTCTTTGCTTTATCCAATTGATTTGTCATGGATATGACTTCTTCATGATGCTTTCTTTTGCTTTGATGATATTCCTTCTTAAGCTTGGCAAGTTCTTCATCCCTTTCTTGTACTTGAAGCTTGATGAGGTCAACTTTCTTCCTTTTTTGATCTTGGTCACCATCTAGAGCTATCTTCTTAAGTTTCTCATTTTCCTTTTTCAAATTGTTAATCTCTTCCATGGAAATCATAAGTTGAGCGAGGAGTTCTTCCATAAAATCGTTTTCATTCTCTTCATCTTCTAGGTCTGTTTTAGCCTTGATGTCATCATTCTCATGTTCAGCTTCTATGATGGGTTATGGATTTCCTCCTAGATTTCCATCATCTTCTTGACTGATGGTCATGGTAAATGCTCCTTTTGAGTGAATATCATGAAGTTTGTCCCATATGCCCTTTGCTGATGAATCTTTTCCTAGATTTTTCTTTACAGAATTAGGGAACCCATTCAAGATTACCTTTACTGCTTTTGCATTGTACTCCTTGGATTCTCTGTCCATCCTACTATCATCAATCACTGATTTCCAGATTTCAGTGCCTTGAGTCTATAAGAAATTCCTCATTCTTTCTTCCCATATATTAAAGGTCCCATTGAGCCTTGGAGCCTCCTCAAATTGATTGTCTTATATTTTAGTAGTAGAGGGAGACACATCCTTAGGAGGATTGGAGACTTTCTTCCTTGACTTTGTCATTTGTGTTCTAAAGATCAACCTTCAAGCTGTTAGGCTTTGAATGAAGGTACCTGCTCTGATACCAATTGTTGGAAATACTAAGAGGGGGGTGAATCAGTATTTCTTTTTCCCACTATTGTTTTACCAGTTAAACATATATATTCAAAACACAAGATGAACAACAAGAATAAATACTTTTATTAATATAAACGATGCAGTAAAATAGATAAAATATATATATATGGTTACAATCAGTTGCCAAGCTCCAACTTGGACTTTGGTGAGGCTCCAACCTCCAAAGCACCAACTCTATTTTGCCAAGACACCAATCTTGGACTTAGGAGCACAAACTCCCAAGGATTTCAATCCTTCCTTCTTCTGAGGCATCAACCCCAAGGACTCCAATCCTACTTATTTCTGAGGCATCAACCCCAAGGACTCCAATCCTTCTCACTTCTTAGGCACTAGCCCCAAGGACTCCAATCCTTCTCACTTCT
>APFE030273934.1:3521-44270 GCA_000404065.3 Pinus taeda | reverse complement strand
AAAATGCCCTCATGCAAGAGTGGCTCCAAGAGATGTTTCGATGTAGGAACTCTCATTCAAAAAAGGACTCCTACTAGTATGACATAACTCATGCATGATGATAATGAGTATCCTGCCAACATGGCATAAAAGGGATCTCAATGCAAACATACATGGCGACACATGATATGCCATCAACATACAAAAAAGGGATCTCAAACAAAACATGATGAATCATGACAGCAAGTACATCCCACAGAGGATTTCGCATCACATTAAGCAAGAATCATGAAACAAGTAAGAAAATAATATCCCACATCAAACATCATACGGGGATCTGTGCAACGCAACACATCTCATAGAAAAAATAAGTACATGAATGCACTGCATATACCTCACATCCTGGGGCCATATAAAGAAAATGATGTCAAACTACTGAAGCTGGCTGTACCATTAATCTCACGTTGTCGAATCTAATGGAAATGACTGCTCACACATTGAATGCTGACACCTGCACTCCACTTTGAAAAGTGGCCGAAAAATGAAATGAGCAAATGGAAAATATGAATGCACCATCAGATTTGTGGCATCGAATAGGGTAAAATTGACTATCAAATTTTTTAATTATGAGAAGTTGGAAATCTGGGGCTTAAGGAATCTTTTAGATTCCCCTAGATTCCTCAAAGATTCCTTCCTCTGGGTCATCTGAAGATCTGCTACTCAGATCAGGAAACTGACTGTTCCATTAGGTTTGTGTCGCTTATAGGTGTGAGATCGACATAAAATTTGTCCAATTTGGACACTAGCAAAATTTTGCCCTTCTGAGAATTTGGCTCAATCATGGTTCTGCTTGTGCTTTTCCTAGGTTCATGGTTCCACATGCAATAAATTAATTAAAAAGTGTTGTATCGATTTTTGTGCCACGCCTCAGCCTCCTGAAACTGCATCATAGTTCCATTCTCCATTCCACACCTCCATTCTCAAATCTGCCTCCCTTCGTGCAAATAAATTGAGGGTTTATGTATTAAATCTGGGCGGAAATATCAATGAAAAGGTCTTTGGCCTATTGGTTAAGGCGAAGTGGTGGAGGCGAGAAGGTTTGGGGATCAAATCTCACCTCCACCAAAAATACAACAAGTTTGTTTTGATTTTGGGCGTAGTTGCATTAATGTTTGGTTTTGGCACGGTACATGGGCCGTTACATATTAAATGGGGGTCGTATTTGGTTGTATTAAAGTTTTGGGCATGTGTGTGAGGGTGCTCAGGAGGTGGGCCAACCACACCAGTCGGGCGAGTTCGAGCCCTGCCACCGTCGATTCAATAAATTTAATATGGAGGTTGGGTGTGGGTAGGGTCCACCAGAGATGGCCCGCCCACAACCCTTAATATAGTCTTAATGTGGTTTGGAGGGTCTGGCGGGGTCATGGTCGCCGACCCATTAATAATATATTTGGTTATGGCCATTGGTTGGGGGATGCCGATGGGGGTCATGGCCCATCGACCATATTTTATTTTTAATTTTTTTTTATAATGATGGGTCTGGTGGAGGTGGTGGGGGTCATGGCCTGCCACCCCTTTTTTAATATTTTTTTAGTTTTTTTGTTATAAAACACATTTTTCAAATTTGTCTAATATAGGGGATATTAGGAAAATTAACGATCCAACAAATTCACCCACTTTCGGGACCTAGGTTTCATGCCTTGGGGTCAGTCAAACTGTAGGAAACTTAAACTTGGCCCAGAGTCCAACTTTGATCAAATCTTTTACTGGCTTGTTCTCCCTCATACTAGCTTGGATTGACGAACTGTTTGCACTGCTACGATCACGATGATAAGATCTATGCTATGGTCATTGTTTGAAAGCATTCTAATCACTTTGATTTTTGAGCTTCCATAAGCCTTCTTTGTCCTGTGTGTGTCCCTGGAGCCACTTGGATCAATCCTCCCCACAGAGGAGCTTTTGGTCCTCCAAAAACATGAAAAATAATCTGCAACTTCTCTGTACCTTATCTGCATCACAAGCGTCTTGAAAAAGGTCTCGCTTCCATCTCATTCACGTTGGTTCTTCGGAGCCTTAAGTGATGAGCCGACACCTGCCACCTCTGCAACCTATAGTACATTGTTTTGCAAATTACATGCTTGAATTACATGACCAACTAATAACCCAAGCATCTCACACTCACCACAAGTTTATAACACATGCCCGGTGGTCAAGTTTACATCACGATGGACACAATACCCTAGCTACTAAAACAAAGCCAACATATCATTGTTGCTCCAACAAGTGATGGAAAGCACATCATCATTGCAACACATGATTTACAAAGATAAGGCCAAACACTATTT
The DNA here is from genome assembly GCA_000404065.3 of Pinus taeda. Classification (NCBI taxonomy): domain Eukaryota; kingdom Viridiplantae; phylum Streptophyta; class Pinopsida; order Pinales; family Pinaceae; genus Pinus; species Pinus taeda. Next base: position 41,946 of record APFE030273934.1, on the reverse strand, counting down.
TTGCTTTGACAAGTGATGAAAACACAACGTCACTTTCAGAGTTTATCATGCAACACAAAATAAGACCAAACATCATTGTTACTTAACAAGTGATGGAAACACATCATCACTTTTACATTTTAAAATACAACAAATGATTTACAAGAGCATCACCATGACAAGTTAACATATCTAGAAACCATTTTTCACTTATCACTGTGAATGGGTCATCCCCCTGTGGTGGTTTTTCTTGTCAAACAATTGTTTCACCTGGTTCATGCACTGACACTTTGTCTTTAAGGCACTGCTCTGGATGGAGCCTCCAACAAGTGGCGCTTTGATGGCCACTTTTGTCACAATGAATGAAATAGGTCTTCTTCCTCTAGTTCTGCTTAAAATGTTTCTTTACCTACTGTTGAGAGGGTCTTTCATGCCTCCTCCTTTTGTGTGCTACTATTATTTTCCAACACTTCGAAAATGTATGGATATGTAATCCACAAAAGGCACATGTCTTTTGATTCCATGATTTATATCCATCATTAACAACATGATTATAATTGAAATGAACATTCAAATGTCGAGACTTTTTATACCTTTCCTTGCTGTTTTTGGTCTAAGTATGGCGATGAGAGCTTACCTCAGCTCCTTCCCTGTAATGGGCACTGCCATGGGATAATGGGGATGTGTTCCCATCATTATGTTTCATTGACAATTTTGACGATGTCTCAGAAGAATCTAACACCTTCGAGCATTCTCCCTTGATGTATCTCGAGCCTGCAAATTGAGGTCTCTGCACAACCCCTAATGGTTGAGTTATGCCTTGGTTATTAACACCAAGTTGTTCTCCTTCCTTGTATTTCATCCTGGTAAGGAGCCTCATGTCTATCCATGTAATTGTTATCTCCACATCTCCAATAGAAATCATACTATGTGAAGACGGAACTGAAAGGACATCAACATATTTTACCTCCTCTGTTGATTTGGAATGCACTGATGAGGGCTTCTCATAATCTGTTGGTGGTGGTTCGTTGGCTGTCTCGGTGGATTCCCCAACTTCTTTTCTGACATACCCAAGTCTTTCCTGATAGGGTAACTCTTCTACTTTGATGGAGTTCATAATGCCTTGGCCATTAACACCCAAGCCTTTTCCTTCATACCCCATTTTCTTCAACAGTTTGGAGCCTGTGGTATGATTTTCAAAAACAATGAAATCATCATCAATAAACATACATGAAGATAGAGAATTACTTTTTACCTCACATGGGTCATGGTACAACTTTTCCAAGGCCTCATCCTTTGCTTACAGCTGTCGTAGAAAACTATGTTTCTCCTCTTTCTCTTCATGTAGAAAAATCTTCAATTCAGCGTTCTCTGTTTGAAGACTCTGGTTTTTGTGCTTCAAGTCTTCCAGGGCCTCTTCCGTGGCTTGCAAATGAAGTTGCAATCACTCCTTTTCCTCTGTCTCTTTTTGTAGAGATTCATACATTATTTCCACCCTTTTAGAAATTTTGAGCATGGTCTCGTACAACTTCTTTTCATCCTCTCTTGTTGTAGGTTCCATTGTTCACGCTTGCAATTCACAACCATGCAAAGACTGCTCTAATACCAAACTTGAGCCGAGTTGATTCAACTCCCAGATTTAACCAAGATCTTTTTCTTTCGTGATGTGATTATAATTGCCTTTAACATAGCATAAAGGAACAGATATGCATGTTGTAAAGAAGAAGGAACATGACAATCATCAACAACATAAAAGTCAAGACATTAATAACGAAGTTTTCCTAGGAGGGACTACATCTATGGGCCCCAGTGTCAAGATGGTGTAGGTCGCTGCATTAAGTGCTATCAATAGTGATGATGTACATAGGTGGTGACATCGCTATCATATAAGGAATATGCCATCACGCAAGAGTGGCTCCAAGAGATGTTCCGCTGTAGGAACTCTCATTCAAAAAAGCACGCTTATTAGTATGACATAACTCATGCATGATGATAATGAGTATCCTGCCAACATGGCTTGAAAGGGATCTCAATGCAAACATACATGGTGACACATCAGTATCCCATCAACATACAACAAAGAGATCTCAAACAAAACATGATGAATCGTGACAACAAGTAAATCCCACAGAGGTTTCCGCATGAATCATGAAACAGGTAAGAAAAAAGATCCCACACCAAACATCAAACAAGGATCTATGCAGCGCAATGCATCTCATAGCAAAAAGAAAGACATGAACACAGTGCATATACCTCACATCCTGGGGCCATCTAAAGAAAAGGATGTCAAACTACTGAAGCTAGTCGTACCATCAATCTTATGACATTGGATCTCATGGAAAGGATTGCTTGCACATTGAATGCTGACACCTGCACTCCACTTTGAAAAGTGGCCCAAAATTGAAATGAGAAAATGGAAAATTTGAATGAACCATCATATTTGTGGCGTCGAATAGGGTAAAATCGATTTTCAAATTTCTGAATTTTGAGAAAGGGAAAATCTGGGGCTTAAGGAATCATTTAGATTCCCTCTTCTGGGTAATCTAAAGATATGTTGCTTAGAAAAGGAAAATGACTATGCCATTAGGTTCGTGTCACTGAGAGGTGTAAGATCGACATAAAATTTGTCCAATTTGGACAATAGCAAAATTTCGCCCTCTTGAGAATTTGGCTCAATCATGATTTCGCCTATGCTTTTCCCAGGTTCATGGTTCCACCTGCAATAAATTAATTAAAAAATGTTGTCTTGATTCAAATACATCATAGTTCTGTTCTCCGTTCCACACCTCTGTTCTCAAATCCGCCTCCATTCATGCAAATAAATTGAGGGTTTATGTATTAAATCTGGGTGGAAATACCAATGAAAAGGTCGTTGGCCTATTGGTTAAGGCAGAGTGGTGGAGGTGAGGAGGTCAGGTGATCAAATCCTGCCTCCACCAAAAATACACAAAGTTTATTTTTATTTTGGGCATGGTTGCATTAATGTGTGGTTTTGACACGATACATGGGTCATTACATATTAAATGGGGGTCATATTTGGTTGTATTAAAGTTTTGGGTGTGTGTGTGTGAGGGTTCCCGGGAGGCGGGCTGGCCACACCGGCTGGGCGGGTTCAAGCCCCGCCACCCTCGGTTCAATAAATGTCATACAGAGGTTGGGTGTGGGCCGAGTCCACCGGAGTGGCCTACCCACAACCCTTAATATAGTTTTAATGTGGTTTGGAGGGTTCGACGGGGTCATGGCCGTCGGCCCATTAATAATATATTTGGTTATGGTCGTTGGTTGGGGGGGGCCGATGGGGTTCATGGCCCGTCAGCCATATTTTATTTTTAAAATTTGTTTATAATGATGTGTCTAGTGGAGGTGGCGAGGGTCATGGCCCACCACCTTTTTTTAATAATTTTTTTTATTTTGTTGTTATAAAACACATTTTTTGAATTTGCCTAATATAGGCGATATTAGACAAATTAACGATCCAACAAATTCCCTGCTTTCGAGACCTAGGTTTCATGCCCTGAGGATGGTCAAATTGTAGGACACTTAAACATGGCCCAGAGTCCAACTTTGACCAAAACTTTGACTGGCTCGTTCTCCCTCATACGAGCTCGGATTGGCAAACCATTCACAATGTTGCGATTAGGACAACAAGATCTATGCTCTGGTCCTAGTTCGAAATAATTTTGATCGCTTTGATTTTTGAGCTTCCATAAGCCCTCTTTGTCCTGTGTGTGTCCTTGGAGCCACCTAGATCACTAACAATAACATTGTCAAATGCAATGGCAATACATACATTCATCAACATGTTCATGAAGTTTAACATATTCACATCAAGTTAAGGTTAGAGAACCTCCTGGAATCTATGTAAAGTATGCATAACATTGAAAACAACAATCTTGTTGTATCTCATTTTACTTTTATCTCTATCTAGAAGAATATGTATATATGTATTTCCAAAAGAAAAAAAAAATATATCAAAAGAAAAACAAAAGCAAAACATATTTTATTTTTATTTTTATTTATTTATTTATTCCTATTTTTATTTATTTATTATTATTATTTTATTTTATTTTATTTTTTTAATTTTTAATTTTTTTATGTTAAATTATTAATGTATGATGGTGGATTAAACTGCATTACTTGAATCTTAATGCAGCATTAAGTGTAAAAATAGGTGGGTCCCTAGTCAGCAATAATAAAGTCAGAGCCTAAACATTGATCAAGTTTTTGAGCGTGATGAGGAATAGGAGAGGGGCCCATTGAATGGAGAAAACCTGACAGCACTACGTGCCCGATAGTTAGCCCACTGAGTCCCTCCATAAAGACTTTTCAAAGGCATATCTGATGATAGATCAACCACTCATATTCGTTATGGGGGGACTCTGTCAGGTTTTCTCCATGCAGGATTCTGCCCCCATATTACGTCAGCAAGCGAGCACAACACCTTGAATTCCCCTTTTCCACCTCATCATCCATGTCAAGCATCACCTCATCCATCTTGTCAACAATTCATTAATTCAAATTTCCCACGATTATCATTAATTCCATTTTCCTACCCATTGCCTCGTTTGCACTATAAAATCTCGTTCTATTATTCATTTTGTTCATTGTTTTCCTCTGCTCTTGCTTCCATGAATTCAATTGTATAGGTTGCAGCTGCATCCAACATCACCCACCACTATTCAAGTATTTTCATGAAGTCTTGACATCCAAAATTATTAAATGTCGAAGAAAGCTACTTTAACAAGTTCCACTTTCCATATTCCATTGATGGATACTGAAAGAGACATTTTTGACCCAGTTTTCTCCATTGATTATATATAAATTTATTGGCATATTATTCTTAACCAAATTGGGTCTCCTGTATATGTTGTTTCTATTAGGTCAAGTGTTCTAGTTGCTATGATTCCTCAAACCTAGATTTTCCCAGAATTTGTATATTGGCTTATCTCTGCTCTTTATCCTCAGAAATGTTTTGTCATGAATGAGTTAGGTGAAAATCCTTTTCAAGTGTCTACCCTGTTAATTTAGCAAGATTTATGTTTTCCATCTGCAAGTTATTACACCCCTTTCTCAGAAGAGACTCTGCTTTCCATTTTTCAAGATTTATCTGTTCTAATTATGCTCGATTTACTTTCGTTTTAATGCTTGCTAGGAAGAATCTGCCTATGGAGCCTACTCATTTTCCTTTGGACACCTTTTCTAAAGAAGTTAGACATATCCTACAAATTCTGGCTAAAATTTTAGGGAGGGAGGATACAAATACTGTGGACAAATCCATTTTAGGAATGTTTAGTTTGATGATGAAATCATAAACAAGTTTTGACATACCTGCTTTCTGGTAGAAAATGGTTAATTCTCAATTGAAAGATCTTCCCCTCACTAGTTTCTTCATATTTCCTTCTCTTATTACTTACCTCTTCTTGTACACTCATGTTGAAATATTCATGCACCTAGGGTTGAATATCATAAACTCTCACAAGAACAAGCAATCAATAGTATTTTGGACTGATGTGGCAAGTACTAGAAATAACCAAGGTTTGATGTACTTTGTTACTTATTTTCTATCAATTTTTACTCAATATTAAACAGTTCTCCTCCACCTTGCTTTTACCAAAAGCTCAGTCTTTCCTTCAGCTCAGTAAAGATGTTAAAGTTGGTGATTGGTTTTAGTTTGAATATTGTTTAGAGATTAAAATATATGGAGCAAAAGTTGTCCCTTATAGGCTCCCAACTTTTGTGCCTATGAGACTATTTTCATTAGAGTTCATCAGGTAGAGTTTGAATGTGGATCAAGTATATTTTGTGCCAGAAAGAAGGGGCTTTTATTTAAATTTCCAAAGAGAGTGGGGCTTTTCATTGTGAATAACATGAAAGTTGTAGGAGAAGTGCAGAAAGCACTTGAAGATATGAATTTGCAGCTAGGTGAAAAGTGGGCATATGATAAACATCATATTATTTCAAATAGGAGGGTATAAAATGCTTATGCTCCCATTATACATGAAACTTGCCTAGAGGTGCAGAAATTAACTAATGGAGGACAAACTAGTTTGATAAGAGGGGTGGAAATTGAAACTTCTCACCAAAGTGAGAAGAATTTAAAGAGAGGCATTGAGGATGTCATTGACTTGGAAGAGGAAATAGATAGAAGTACTAAAAGAGCTAAGCTATCGAAGGGAGGTAGTTCATCATTTGTTTCAACTTTCCAGTTATGATTAGGAGAGGTCATTTGTACACCATCTTCTCTTGTTCCAGAAGAGATTGGCAAGAGCTAGGTTTCAATGATAAAGAAATTGTATTCTTAGATTGAAGAAAATAACAAGAAGGCTAAGGAAAGCATGGAATCATAGTTGGACACTAAATTTATCTCAGATTATCAAACTAGACTTCTTTTTGCTATTGGATTTGGAGAGAAATCAACTCAAACTAGCTTTCTCTCACCCTTTTATTTTGACCGTGTCTTCTTCATCAAGTTTCAAGACTATCAATTTGACAGTAGATGCTAGAGAAATCCCATTGCCTGATAAAATCAACTTGCATAGGAAATTGGTGAACTAATTTATAGTGATTTGAAAAATACTTCCTTGGTTGCCAGTAGGGTTGATAATTTATTAGAGAAAGTGGTTAATCAATTAAAATTAGGAAAAGAAAATTCTAGAGATTTAACCACTCAAAATGAAGAATTGAAGAAAATGATTGTTAACATTGGGGCTAATCCAGAGGACATAAGTTTTATTCAAAAGTTATTGCAGGGAGCTAAAACAAAAGTTCAGGTGCTAAGGAAGAAATTGAAGATGCCTTCCATTGAACATACAATGGCTTTAGAAGTGGCACAGGTGGGAAAAGAGAAAGAGGCTCTAATTGAGTGGCTCATACAAGGAAATGATGAAATCACCAAGATGAAAGATATAAATTCTACTTCGCAACAGAAAATTGACTCTCATGGTTGCACTATTGTAGTACAAGTTGATTATGAGGACCCAGCTGATAAGCTAGCTAGATTCATGACTGAATAGCAGATTTCTGAGAATGAGATGAAGAAAATTCAGAGAGATTATGAGAGTGCCTTGAAAGTTATAAAGGCTACTGAAAGAGAATTGGAAATGTCCAAGGAAAATGTTGACAAGTACAAGAATGATTTTCAAGTTGTTTCTCAAGAAATTAAAGAGTTAAAGGAGAAGGTGAAGGGGAATGTGTCCCTTATTCAAGCCAGAGAAATTTTATGGAATGAAATCATCCATACTATGAAAAACATCTGGGAGTCATTGTCTATAGTAGAGGAGGAGAAGATCATCATCAGAGACTTGGAAAATTTGATTATTGCAAATAAACAGAAATTACAACAAAGAGCTTAGTTTGCAAAGAAAATGATTGATTTCCTTAATTCAATATCTTCATAGAAGTTAATGGAATTAGTAGTTGAAGATAGAACTAGGTATGTGCTATAAATTAATAAGATGATTGTAAAGAATCTATACAGGAAGAAAACAGAAGAAAAATGAACAAAAGTCAAAGAATTTGTAAATAAATTTAATATTGATTTTGATAAGAGAAATAGAGTAGGTTTGCCATTATGCTAGGACCAACAGGGAAATCTATTACCCTTGGAGACTTATGAGACTTTGTTGGTAGAGGAAAAAAGAAAAATTGGCTCAACCCATGAAAGAAATACAATATTGAAATGATAAACCATTGTAAATTATTTGCAAAGGGATTTTAAGCTTTTATGGTTGATGAATACTATTTTTGTTTACAAATCTACATATAGCAGAATCACTAACTTTAGGATGGCACACACAAGGTTTGTCAAAACTCCCAGTTCAGATATAGCAATTTGGAAAAAATGCAGAGAATGGATGTCACCAACAACAACAAATGTAGATGCAATACCTTCATCTGCACCTCAGTCTCATATTACCAAATGAAGCATAGCCACCTGTCATACATAAGTTTTGTCAGATATTTTGAATGATGTATTTATGTTTTCTCTTTTCAAGATGTAAAGTTAGAAAGAGCCGCTAACTCTAAATTAGTTTAGGAAGTTATCATTTTTGGTAGTTGACAGTTTCTTAACTATCCATTTTAAAATTTTGTATAAAGCTAATTCAGAAAGAGAAACGAGGTTCCGAGTTTTGGACCTCGGAAGCATAAACTACTTGTAACTACTAATCTTCTTATGGATTTCAATAAATAATTTTAAGTGATTCCAGACACCTATTGAGTACAAAATGTGTTTCATGTTATTTCCATTTTATGTTTTTCTTCATAGAAAAGAGTAATGAATTTGACGGCCTTTAATTTTATAGTTCTACAAAATCGGATTCCTGCGAGTTAAAGTTAAAAGTTCTTTAACTATGTGCTCCTCTTTTCTATATATCATCCCCTGCTAATTACATATTTCTTCTAAGGTTTAAAATAAATATTTTGTTTTAAGCAGTCTGTGTTGGAGACTTTCCACTATCTTTTTTTACTGTTCTTTCATTAAATTTGCGTTCAACATTAGAAGGCCACTTTAAATAATTGTTTCTTTCCATAGAGTATCAAGAGGCATTTTATTTTTAATTATAACCTCTGGGGTTTGAACAATGGGACAACAAACTTATATTTTCATACTCTTAAACAAATGTCTTGGGCACTGACCTCTCCTCAGCCAGAGGTTGTATTCCAAGGTACACCAAGTCCCCAAGTTCAGCCAAAGGAATTCTCACCCAGTTCCTTTCCTCTTACCTTTTTTACCAACTTTTTTTCTTACATTTATGTTGCCACAATATTCAATAATCTATTTATCTCATCTTTTCGTCATCCATGTTGTTCATATGCTATTATTTTTCAACATTTATTCATTTTTCACTCATGCTCACCATAATTCTCAGGAGAATTATCATGACATACTTATAATCAATGGACCATTCCTTCCCACTTTCCCAATGGTGTTCCATGCAACTTGGAACCCATGAAATAATCTTGTTGTGTTACTGTTGTGCTATACAACAACCCCCCATTTCATAAAATTTTACTTTAGAAAACTATAATATGAAATGGGTCCCTTTTAGATTAAATTGGTATTAACCCATCACTCCTCTAAAGGTCTGGAAACAAACAAAACATTATAAAACCTTTTTGAGCTGATAAATAATCAGTCTTATAATAAAACGAATAATTCTTTATTATTGTGATAAAGCGATCGCAAGATTGCATATCGCAATAACAAAGGATGCATAACCAAGACCCATTGATTCTCCCCGATGTGATAAGCGCGAGTAACCATCGGTTATCGGGAAAACAAGCAACAAAAGGCCCCTCCCCTTGCTCCGATGCGATATCGCAATCGGCAATCAGGGAATGCAATATGAATATAACAAACTCTCCTCCTTAAAGCTCCTGATGCAAGTCAAGCGATATCTCTATCGGTGATCGAGGATTCCACAAAAACTTAAATAAGATTGCCCAAGGCTTACTCCGATCACCGATTGCGATAAAGCCAAGCGCGACTTTCGAAAAGGATTGATATGGCTTCGATATATTATAATAATTATCATTAAAATCCTTTTCCCTTCCCGATAGTGATTCGCTTGCGTCCAACCGCCAAAAAATCAAATCCAAGCTTAAACGATTATTCGGCAAATAAAGGATATAATGAGCATTTAAATGATTGACAGGTTTAAAAGGCCAATTAATGGAGCAGTTATGCCTAAATCCCTTCAGATGTTGTATCCGCGAGAGCCTTATGATAATCTTCCATTATTCATTGATTGACACAATTCCTCCATACTTGGTTTTCGCCATCTATTCTCTGCATTACATTCATTTTATCTCTTGTGTAGAGTTTTTCCGCAGTAGCGAATTTAGACCAAATGGGGAAGAAATATAATAAATCTGGAACAACTTCAGCTTCTGCAATAACAGGAAAACATGCCACTGATCCGGGACCAAGCAAAAAGGGATTAATCTCAGATACCACATGTCTCGGCCTCGACAGTACTACTTGGCAGAACATTTACAACCTGGTTGAAGCCGAGGAACCTCAGCAAACTTCGGTACAAGCTTCAGCAGGTTCAAGCCGGAAGTCTGATGCTACTCTAAAAGACTTGGCTGATTCCTACCTGCACAAGATAGCCGCTCAAGAGAAAATTCTTCCATATACGGATGTGGTGAGATGGGCAATTGAAGAAATTCCAATTACAATCAGAACATTCTGCACTATTGATGGGAGAGTATTCGGTTCATTTCAGCCCAATGATTTGAGACAAATGTAGCATTTGCCCAAACCAAAGAAGAAGTATAATAAAGCCTTCCTGGAGAAGTTTAGAGATGAGAATGAAACTGAGTCAGAGCCTATACAGGAATGGAGACAGAACCCGGCGAAACACAAACATGAGTCTTCAGGATTAGTACTCCATCGACTCCTTATGTTCTTCTTATTGTTATGCTGGAGTCATGATGTGTCGAATGTGGGGATTGCATGATTCTTCAAAATTTTCCATAGAGATGGTACCTTTGATGGAAGCAACATGTAATAGTGATATCATGGATTGGGGGACTATATTATCGGATAAGTTGGCTACAACTATTCTTGAATTCAGAAACAAATCCCGTGTTACTGATAGGTTCATCCCTCCATTTTACTTTAGTGCCTATATTTTGGACACCCTCTGTTTTAATTCCGAGTTTCCTGTGTTAGGGTGGAGATGGACTCCACAGGACCCTATGCCCATTCATATCTACCACCAGAAATTATGGAAAGCTCATTATAAACACCACTTATATCAAGTTGCAATGGATTCATGTTACCTATTTACTATGCAAGTTTTGATAGACCTGCTCCTAAGATCTCCCCTCAGGCAGATATTGACTTGACAGCCTTAGGAACCTGGTTTGGAGAAGAAAAATTCACTTATGTAAGAGTTTTCGGCAGTCAGGCCAGGCCTCATATCCTCCCCTTGTATATACCAGACAAACTATTAGCTCGAGAGATAGCATATCAGCTACAAAGACTCTCAGAAATTCAAAGAAGCAAGTTTGGCCTCCTTTTCCTCTAAGGTGTGGCGTCTATACTCTGCATGATTATAAACATGCAGAGAAAGAGGCGGAAAAGATTAACATCCTAAGTCTCGCCACTCTGCCTAATAGACATTTCGACCCGAATAAAGTCATCTATAATGTTCTAGACCAGGCCAAACTCACTAAATTTGAACATAAGGAAGATGAGTTTGATGACCTGTTCTCCTCAGCCGAGTCAATATTTCAGGTGCAACAACTAGCTAGAATGAGATACCATGATGACGGGTTAGTATAATTTAATAAACTTAGAGAGCAGAGATTGCAAACTCTGCCTCTAGATTTTTTAGCCACTGCCCCGATGATACAATCAAGTGAGCCTGAGCAGCAGCTTACCAGTGAACCTCCTGCTACATCCGAAATCTTTGAAGAAGTCCAAAGAAGAGAGCAGGAGAAACTCCGGAGGTGAGAACAAGAAGAGGCAAAGAGGAAATAACAAGAGGAAACACAGAGGAAAGAACAAGAGGAAGCAGAAAAGAAAGAATAGGAGAGAATACGAGAGGAGGAACAGAAAAAGCAGCAGGAGCAGAGCAGCAAGGAGGTGAGTGTCGACACTCAAATTGACCCAAGATTGCTCCAGGAATGGCAACAATTTAATTCAATTATAAGCAATCTTGAGAGCTCAATGGATGCCGATACATCCAAAGTGGCCGATACATAGGATACAACATCAAAAGAGGTTCCAAACAAAGGAACCAGCGGTTTACCCCCGACTACAGTAGTAGAAATAATTCCCAAGGATCCTTCGGATCAAATTATTTTGCAGGTGGATGACATTCCTCCACTGGATGTTTTCTATAGCCCAAGACACAGGGCTGTAATAAAGCAACAGTGAAAAAGGAGAAGGATTGATCAACCTTCTCTGTTCCTTGAACAAATAGTAACAACCAATGTGGTGTGGAAGAAAGAATTCGACCTCTCCGATGACCTGACAAAGTTGTCCCAATATGCTAGTGCCTATTCGGCAGCCACCATGGATAAGGCATTGGAGGTAAGCAATTTGTTGAAAGAAAAGGATCAAGTGATCGCTTCACTACAAGCATAGCTATCAGAGGAACAGCAGAAGACAGAACAACTACAACAACAACTGTCCACGCAGCAACAATTAAATAACTAGCTCAATAAACAGTTACATGAAGAGAGACATAGGGCCGATTCGGGAGTGATTCAGAGACAAAAAGAATTATCGGAGGCATTATCAAAGTTGAAGGCAATGAATGAACAGATGGTGAAGACAAAAGATGAGAAAATTTCTCAATTATCAGCTCAAGTAGAGAAGTTCAAGAGTCTTCCCCAGCCTGCCGAGTTCAGAACAAAGGCAATACAGATTACTAAGGCATTGGTCCAGGTGGACTTGGTAGGTGGCCACCAATATCCACCTGGATCACTCTCATCATAAAATTCTTTGTAGCTCCATGTTGGGCTCTTAATTGGTCATTATTATTACAACTTCTACATTCATTTCATATATTTCCAATATTATTTTATCACATTATTTACCATAATTTATTATATAATTCCATTTCATGATCATTTATGCTCTTGTGGATAAATAATATCTGATCTCATTTACTTTTAATAATTAATGATTATTATGCATGATTTTGGTTTATTCATTTGTTATAACCTCACTCATGATTTTAGCCTCCAAGATCTCTTTCAAATTGCAGATTTGGTCTTCAACAGATAATTAGATATTCCAACTCAGGAATTCGCTGGCATAAGAGGAGATTGTTTTGTGTTTTGGGCAAATGAAAGCGAATCTAGAAAATCCGAGACATGGGTTTTGTTGAGAAAGGACCAAATCAATTACCTATGAGCCGGTTTTAGAAATTTGATTTTTATTGGGAGAAACACAAGGTTCTTCGAAGGACATATTTGGAGATTTGTTGTTGCGGCCATTTTCCAGAATTTCCCAAATTGTAATAACCAAATTTGACTTGTTCCAGCTGAATCATGATGGACAGATCTCTCAGATCTCATCTTGAATATTGAGATCAGTTTGTTGTAACTTTCTTTTGGATGTTTGTATATTTAAAAGACACAATTTAGAGAGAAAGAGGAGCTAGCTAATGTAAGAATTGAGTCTTGTAACAATGGAACTCTTGTTAATGAAATTTCCAGACTTCTGATATTTTTCTCAATATGTGAGTTAAGCACAGCCTTGACCAGGGAGTTGGGCCCACTCTTCTGATCAGGTGCTTGTGTGTGCCCTTTTTATGTATATTGTTTTATTTGTTTCATTTTCTTTATTGCTGTTACAGAATTCCATAGGTTGTGAATGCTTTTCTTTCTACATTTTAATTTCCATTAATGTTACAACGATGCTTTTATTTCTTAATTGAGAACCCTTGATTGATGTAGATTGTAACCTTTCCCCTGCATATACTTTTCAGGTTACCTTGAAAAGTGTATGCACCCGAATTGACATATTAATTTAGGAAATGGGATTGAATAATTTTTTCATACTCGGACACCAACATTTTGGCGTTGTTGCCGAGGAAGGCTAACAAGGTGCAAGACACAATCTATATCGACCAGAGGGTCAATCTCTCATCCTAGGGAGGGAATTGTCCTTTGACACCCTGCTCCAAGTCCTGAGCATAGTTATTTTTCCTGCATTTTTGCTTGTTTTTATTTTATAGGATCCACTCTCTCGTCCTGGGGAGGGAAAGAGTTCTCTCACCCTGCTTTAGGTCCTGAGCTTAAATTTTTTCTTTCATTTTTGTTTGTTTTGATTTTGGAAAAACTAATCTCTCGTCCTAGGGAGGGAATGGTCCTTTGATGCCCTGCTTCAGGTCCCGAGTTTTAGATTTCCTTGTGTGCATTCTTTTCTTGTTTGGTTTCTTGTCTTGGGGAGGGAAGGGTCTTTTGACACCTTGGTCTAGGTCTTGAGCTTTATATTTCCATTCAAATTTTTTCCTTTCTTAATAACTAGGAAGAAACAGGTAGAAATTTGAAGAAATATTATCATTTCACTCAAAGTGGTGATGTAAGCACCACCCATTCCACTAAAAAATTGACAGGAATATCTAAGGGAGGAACCTCAAAGCAACACATGAAGAGCATCTTATATTATGGTAAGAAATGGATCACATTGTTACTTTTGAATTCCCTAATAGATATCTAGAAGGAGTGACACAAATGCACATAATTCCTCCATCTTCTCTACCAAATTTTCATGGTTTGGATAATAAGGACCCAGATACATTCTTATTTGAGTTTGAAGTACTTTGTAGAGGATATTATTATTGTACTAATGATCAAAGGTTGAAAGTGTTTCCTCTTACTCTAAAAGGAGCAGCTCTCTGATGGTTCATAAGCCTTGGTGGGAAGTGCATCAAAACATGGGAGGACATGAAGAATGTATTCTTGGAGAAGTACCAAGACTATTGCAAGGCCAATGAAGATATTTTCAGTATGATACAAGGGGAAAATGAAAGTTGGAAGGACTATATAGAGCGATTTAAATACAACCTTCAAAAATCAAAATATAAGCATTTGGAAAAAGAGATCTTAAAAACATGCATTCTTAAAGGGATCAAAGATGAAATTTTAGAAATCTTAAATATGATAGGAAAATGTGATGTTTTTCAACTATCATATGATGATGTTTGTGATTTATGCAGAAGGTATTCAAGAGGAATATCCAAGGCTGGTAAGAATTCTAGAGAATTCTCTTCTTTCATTTCCAAATCTGCTACAAGAACAAGAGATATAAGAGATGAAATCAATGATTTATTTGAACATTTTAAAGTTGATTTTATTAGCTCTCTAAATTCAAAATTAAATGTTTTGTAGGTTAACAAAAGTCAAGCAGAATTTGAAGAAATGATTTTTCCTCAATGCCAAAAGGAGAATCCCATGGATAGTTTCTCTTTCTTACCTAGGCTGAAAACAACATTTCCAAGAGATAGAGAAGTTGCAACAATTTCACAACCTTGGAAACCTTGGCCTACATGTATGTTTCAAAACACTTCCTCTCCATTGTCTTACTTGCATAATATATTATGGAATACTTATGTGTTAGGGCAGCCATACCAATCTCAATATAACCCCCATCAATCTTTTCCACAAGTTTGGCATGGTTCATCCTCTGATTACATGACTACTCTCCCTCATATTGTAGCACAAACACATCATCCAGATTCTTCACCAACTCTTCCACAACATATTGCTTGCATATCAAAAACATCCACACATCCTAATCAACTACATCATCAAAATCCTCCACGCACTATATAATATCATGCTCAACTCATTGCACACCCTCACCATGATAAACCAATACAACATGCTTACAGTGTTGAATTACAAAATTTACCTACCCTTCCCACCCAACCTATCTCACATACGCAATTGCAGAAAACTTATATCAAGATTGGAAATGTTTCAAATCCAAAAATTGTAAAAGTTATGGAAAAAAAGAAGGTTTCTTCTAGTTTGCGTCAACAAGTTGTCTTAGAAACTCAAGAACTTCATCTGATTTCTACAAACACTCATCCTCATTTTGATTAAAAAAAAAAAACATATCTTAGGGCATATGGGCTTGATAAAACGATTGCAATCACAGTCGGTATAGTCATTTTTTGAGGAACAAAATGGGCATATTTTTAAAACCTATTTCTATCCTAAGTAGCCCTTTATTTCTACTTTGTAAAACAATTTGAATCACTCAATTTGGATTTGAAATGAAAAAGTTATGACCAAAACATTGACAATATGTCAAGTAGGCAGCTTAGGAACAAAGTTGGGACAATCCATTTTTGGAGGCCTAAATGAATATATTTTTGAAATCTATTTCTATGGTATATCACCCTATTAATCGGGTTTACAATTCAATTTGAATCACCTAATTGTGATATCGTATGAGAAGGTTATGACTAAAATACTAACTGTCTATCGTAAATCAACACCTTTAAAACTCTGTTTTTCCGATTGTTCCTTCGTACATTTTACCCATCAATTCTTCATGATTTCAAAACCGATTTATATTGGATATAGTTACACGAATGTACTTTAATCTCCAATTTGAATCGGTTCAATCCGTTGTCAAACAAGAAAGTTATGCTTAAAATATCAACTATTGGTCTAAGTTGGGAAATCGAAAATGACTCTGTTATGCGGGTTGTTCTATGTAAATTCGACATATCATATTATGGAATTTTTAAAACATGTTTCAACTGGAGATATCCCTATTAATTCACTTTAATTTGGCTTTGGAATCATGCAAATCAGACTAAAAACAAAGAAGTTATGATTAAAATATTGTTGGTTAGTATGGTTGGCCACCACTGTCCTGCAGGTAATAAATTAACTCTACTTTGTTATTTGTTTTCCATGGATTTGTTTTACAGAGTAACTAATTGTTAATTTTTTTCATATTTATTGGATTTAGAGAGCCTGATTACCTCTCTTATTCCACGATTACATGTTTTATTACAGGTAGACGCTCATTTTTTGCAAGTTCGAGGAGAATAAAGGAGCTCAATTTGTTTTTGAACAAGTGATTATTGAAGGCAATGATAATGAAATAATAGATTTTCATCCAAGCATCTATTCAGAAATCCAATATCATATAATTTTGATTCTTTTGAGGTGCCATGGAAATTGATCATAAGAATTTGTTATAAATTATTCTTGTAATTTCTCACCAACAACAAGAAGACTTTTCATTACTTAATGGATTCATAACAGGAGAAATGGAGAATTGATTTTCATTTGAAAATCAAAGTCGTTTCCGCTAAAACATTTTTCCATTCATTTACCATTGACAGATTGTTGTTTCTTGGAATAGATTGATATTCTCTTAGGAAACAACATTGCTGCAGTGAAAATCATAGCTGTTGCAACTTGAACTATTTATTTATTTACTATTTTTCAATAAAATTTTTGTTTCTTTTCCTATTTATTTTATGATGTTGTTTTCTCAAAATAAATGAAGGAAGTTCTCGGGGTTTCATGATGTTTCTCCATTTGTTCTTGATTCTTATCAGTGTATGGTTTCCTCAGATCCATTGGGTATTGCTACTCTGCCACTGCTGTAACTCCCGAAAATTTTCTAAGTGTTGGATGTTGTTACTCTACCACTACCGTTACTCTGTCGGTACCATTACTTCACAACTGTTGTTACTCTGACAATGCCGTTACTCTGCCACTGTCGTTACTCCGCCAGTGTCGTTACTCCGCCAGTGTCGTTACTCTGCAACTGCTGTTACTCCACCAATACCGTTACTCTGCAACTGTTGTTACTACGCCGGTGTCGTTACTCCGCAATTGTCGTTACCCCATCGGCGCCATTACTCTGCAACTGTTGTTACTCCACCGGTGTCGTTATTCCGCAACTATCGTTACTCCGTTGATGTTGTTAGTCCGCTGCTGTTGTTACTCCGCCAGTGCTGCTACTTTGTCATGAAATATTTTCTAAGTACCCAGTGTTGTTACCCTACAAATGTTGATACTCTACCAGGGTAAGTCTTCAGGTACGTCCCTAATAAACTCTGTGTATTCTATTGATGTTTCAATTATGGCTGAGGACAGTCATATCTTAGTTGGGGGCAGGTGTTGTATTTGATAGAAAATGTATTATATTTAATATCAATGATGTCATGTCATCATTGTTATTAAAATTTCACGTCAACTCATACATCTCACGATTATTACCACCATAATCCATAACAATCCATAACCTCCACTTATTCACACACATTGGAACTTGAATCATGCATGACATACATTTAATTGTTTAGGTCCTCTTGGACATAGTGATTGTGTAGTCAATTTATCTTTGTTTATCTATAAACATATTTTTATTTTTTTTAAGGAATAATTATGAAAATATTATTTCATCATGGCAACTTTCAACTTTCCTAATTTGTCAAGTCCCTGATTTTGTAAAATTTATGATGATGACCACAAAATTGTACTTAAATCTTTCCATCACTATCTAATGAATTATTCCTCAAACACCAATCTTAACAAAGCAAAATATATTTATCAACAATCATTTGAAGGCTATTAGTATTTGAGAAGCAAAATTACTCGAGTTGACAATAGTTACTACAAAACGTTTTACGCCATCCCTAGCTCTTAAGGAGCTGGTGTGCCACCCCATATATTAAGTGATCTTTTGTTGATTAACAATAACCATAGTTAAATTTTAAACATAAATAGTCAACTGGAGCATAGGAGGTCTCATCACAAGCCGACCTACCATGATCATAGCTCCTAATAGAGTGACATTTCCACTACTAGTCACCAAGCCAAGGTAATGGCCTTCGATCATAAAACTGAACGACAAGAGGTCTCATCATGAGCCTACTTGCTCACTTTTGTTAGTTTCCGTGAATGGCATTGTTATTAACTGGTTAGGAAGCCAAAACAATGATCTTAAGTAGACATCTAAGTAAATTGAAATGCTTTTGTAACTATGTACTTATTTCTAATAGATGGGACATTGGCATCTCAATGGGTTAAAAAGGCATTCTTGTTGAGGCTATGGATGCCTGCTGGTAGCAGTGGCCATGCCTATGGCATAGAAGTTAATTCAATACTACAATCTACTTGGTTACCTTGTTTTCTCAAAACTAATTGATGATAATGCCACTGTTGCACATATAAGGTTTGCTAGAACTCATGGTTCATGGGGTAATATTTAATAAGTTCTTAGATAATGGTGGTTATGGTTTATATCTATTATTGAGTCATAAATATTTAATTTACATGTTAGGGATGAAACTTTTAGGATATTTGATATTTGTCATTTTGTATCATCTAATCTATCATTCCTTTATTCTACAAGTTTCATATCTTTAACCAAAGATAAGTGCTTTACCTAATCAATCTCTATTTAATCCTAGCTTAACAACTCTACTATTATTTTGGGGAAGGATGAAGAGGCCTAATTTTGATTTTGAATCCTGATGAATTACTGATTGAGAATACTCATGATATGTGCTATAGAAATCTTGATGACAGGGAAACTAACCAGTTTGGAGGAAGGAAATCCTGCTACACTTTTTGATTTCTTTCTTTGAGCTTGCATGGCTTCCACCTTTCACATCACTTACACAAAATCAACCTACATTAGCTTCAACAATGTTAATCCATAGATGTCATTCCACGTTATTTTGTTGAAAGCAATAGTTAAGGTGAAATAACATGAGCGTTTGATTTATTAAAAGTTTAGGAGAATATCATAAAACAACCACTGAGAATTATTCACTCATATTTTTCTAACCATTATTTCCCCTACTTTATACAGAGGCTTTGGGTTGCATGTGGACATGCAACATATTCAGTGTGGGGGAATGTTGGGCTCTTAATTGGTCATTATTATTACCACTTCTTAACATTCATTTCATCTATTTCCACTATTCTTTTATCACATTATTTACCATAATTTATTATATAATTCCATTTCATAATTATTTATGCTCTTGTGGATAAATAATATCTGATCTCATTTATTTTTAATAATTAATGATTATTATGCATGATTTTGGTTTACTCATTCATTATAACCTCACTCATGATTTTAGCCTCCAAGATCTCTTTCAGATTACAAATTTGGTCTTCAATAGATAATTAGATATTCCAACTCAAGTATTCGCTGGCATAAGAAGTGACCATTTTGTGTTGGATGTTTTGGGAAAATGAAAGCAAATCTGGAGACTCTGATACATGGGTTTTGTTCAAAACGGACCAAATCAGTTACCCAATGAGCCGTTTTTAGAAATTCGATTTGTATTGGGAGAAACACAAGGTTCTTCGAAGGACATATTTGTAGATTTGTTGTTGCGACTGTTTTCCAGAATTGCCCAAATTGTAATAACCAAAGACGACTTGTTCCAGTTGAATCATGATGGACAAATATCTCAGATCTCATCTTGAATATTGAGATTAGTTTGTTGTAACTTTCCTTTCGATGTTTGTATATTTAAAAGACATAATTCAAAAGAAAGAGGAGCTAGCTAATGTAAGAATTGAGTCTTGTAATAGTGGAACTCTTGTTAATGAAATTTCCAAACTTCTGATATTTTTCTCAATATGTGAGTTAAGCACAACCCTGACCAGGGAGTTGGGCCCACTCTTCTGATCAGGGGTTGTGCGTGTGCCCTTTTTATGTATATTGTTTTACTTGCTGTATTTTATTTATTGCTATTATAGAAATCCATAGGTTGTTGTGAATGCTTTTCTTTCTGCAATTTAATTTCCATTAATGTTACAACGATGCTTTTATTTCTTAATCGTAAACCCTTGATTGATGTAGATTGTAACCTTGCCCCTGCATATACTTTGTGTGTTACCTTGAAAAGAGTACACACCCGGATTGACATATTAATGTAGGAAATAGGATTGAATAATTTGTTCATATTCGAACACCAACACTCCACACATATTCAGTTACAACTTTCACTCATAAGTGTCACTCATCAAAGTTTGTAGCTCCTCTTTTCTATAAAAAGTCAGATGACTAACTATAAAATGATTGTTAGACATTAGAGAATAGGATTTTTATGAACATGATTTGAAAGACACCATTTGGGGCAAAGGAAACGTCCATACTACATTGGATTTTTTCTAAGTTGGCATCCATACCTTGATGAAGTTGTTTGTGATCTGCTATTTCATGGATTTTGCAAGAGACTACTTGGGGTAAAGGTAACATCCATACTGCTATATATTGACCTGAGTTGGCATCCATACCTTCTTACAAAAAATCCTTTTTAACACACTTATTTTATGGGTTACTCACCTACAAACTACTTCCTGCTAGCATTTACATTTGTTCTTCAAAGTCAGCATCCAGTTTTGGTTGAAATCACTAGTATGTTTTTCCATTGCTTGTCTTCATCTCTTTGCTATTAGTTTATAATTATTCAAGTTTTTGCTACATTTTTAGGGCCTTCTTAATTTCAAATTTGTGGTTTGCTTTATTTTTCAGATTTCAGATCTAGTTCCGGATTTTTTCGATTTCAGATTTCAGTTATAATAGAAGAATTTTGGGTTGGCTCACACCATTGGTATTAGAACCCCAATTAATAGCAGATTCATATCATATTTTTAGTTACAATCCAGATTATTTACATATGTTCACCATTTTTTTTTATCTTTTGAGGAATCTCTGTAAGCAAGATAGAGTAAAGCACACACTTAAAGATATATTGTTACCAACATACACATCAATGCAACAACACTCATAGATGCATTCATAGATTCTATATCATACAATCATATATAGTGTTAGCAGCAATTTAGGTGTCATTAAAACATGATAATTCTTGCACCGTGAGAAGACGTGTCTCACGCAGTCATTGACAATAAAAATTTTAGGAATTATAACATAAGGTCAGCAACTGTGACATATACTTATCCTTGTGTAACTAAGAAGGAGACTGAAACCCTCCTCCCAATCTTAGATTGGACTGCATGGTGGTCCTTTTTATGTTCTAATCACCCACAAGGTAGATTCTAGAGCATTGTGAGAGGCTTGATGATGGTTTAATTGGCTAGAACCAAGTCTCTAGAGGGCCAACACCCTCCACCCTCCAACTACATCACAATAGTTTTATTTGAGCTCACAACCAGTTTTGAGACCTTATAAAAGCTTCTAGATTTCCCCAAGAGCTATATGGCTAAGTGTCATCCCAACCAGGCCTAGATATACTATCATGTCAAGATGAATGGGCTTGCCACTATATTTTCTATTCATTTTTGTACATCATCTTTGCGTTCACATACTTGTTAGTGAAAGTAATATGGCATGACTGCAATTTTAACCTAGACCGGGAAAATGGCCAAGAGGTTGCATTACTTTTCCAAATACGAGTACATTGAGGCAAGGCTTGAGTCTCCCTTCCTTTTCCTTTAGGGATCTTGAGATTTCTTAACAAAATATGGCAGTGAAAGTTCACTACCTATGAATGATGACTGCAACCAAGATCTAGTTTTAATAATAGCTTCTGAACACATTAGAAGGGAGCGAAGTTACAAGGCTAACCTGGTAATGACAAGGGTCTCTAAGATGTGTTTGATGTGGTGAAACTCCAATATTCCTTGCCTACATCTGAACTAGATGTATACCTCTTTCTACAGGGTATCCAAAGTCATGTAGATAGGCCAGTGATGGCAGATGGATAACTAAATAGATGGCCAACCTATTCTCAGGAGAAAAGAGAATAGGCTACATATGGCCCAAATGAATAAATGGTTGCCTATTAGAAAAGTTTGGTAGCAAAACCAGGGACAACGAAGAGGTATAATTGATAGGATTTCCAGTCATAGTCATCGGAGATATGGGAGTGGATTTGTAGATATATATACAAACATGGAGTAAGGCTAAAAGTTAGGATTATTCATGTTAGGAATGCTAATAAAGCTAATAGCATAGAAGGGGCTAGTGAACCAGGTAGAGAGTAAACCCCGCAAGTAGACCCTCGTCTCCTAGATAGCCCTTGTGACGAAAGACATGGAAGATTTTCCCTACCTTCCCCCTTCCACATTCTATTTCCTCCCATGGTTTTTCTTGCTTGGCCAAGCTCTCTTCAGTGAATGACATCATGCCAGTTGCCCTTTGTCTATCTGAAGTTTTTCTTGTTAGTTTTTGTTTTCTCATCCTTGGTTTATTTGTTGTCTACCTGCCAGAATATGAAACACAAGTCCACATTCCAAGCATCTTTCCATTCCACCTCAGCTCTAGAATTTGTGTCCCAAGCTCGAACCATTTAGTTTACCTAAATTTTCAATGCTTAAAATAAGCATGGAAATGCAACTAGGGTTATTACATTTCCCATCATTTCTGATATTCAATTTGAGTTTAAATGCAATACGTTAGATCACAGAACAAGGTTTTATATATATCGATGATTACTAAGATGGATCTCAATTAGGACTAGTCATTGCTCATTGGGTGATGGATTCCTCTACTTGCACATAGATAACCGAGTTCTTGCAAATGATAGAGAAATTTTGTGGGGAATTCTAATTATAAGAATATGTCCTCTAACTCAAATCAACAAAAAATTTGTATTAATGTGGAATATTTTTTTTTGGGATGAACCAACTTTCGCTTCAAACCATAATCATTAATGGATCATGTAAGAAAAACAACCAAGAGCTTAATTAACCAAAGCTTCTTAACAGAGTAGTATAAACATAATATCTTGGACTATTTTAAACTTACAAAGAGTAGTAGAGGATACACAACAAATCATGACTCCTACTGTTGCTCTTCTCAAAATTATCAAGGGAAAGAATTCTATTGCATGAAATACAAATATAGACTAATCAATAACAACTTATGGTTGCAACATTAACATATAAGCCTGATCTGTAGAAAAGGGAAAAGGATGAACAACACAGCCATGGCTACCCAAATGTTTTACTACCCTCAGAAACTCTGGGGGTTAAACCCCAAAAAATCCACACCCATATGCAAGAATTTCCTCCCCAACTTTATAAATTTTACAATATCCTCAATGTAGATTGTTTTGAAAAAGTATAAAATTAATATCTAATTTATAACCTTGACCATTTCGCAAAGTCAAAGTTTATTTTCCAATAATTATATATTATCCCTTTGATCAAGTCAAAGATGACCATCATTCCTCTCATCCATTGGTAATCAAGGAAGTAATTTGTAGCCATCGACACTAATCTCTTTTACAATGTCAAAGATGAAAATCCTCCTCCCAGGCCTTCATCATTAAAAGATAAGTTCCCAAACTGTTAAGTATCCTAGCATGCAATATTTCATCTTTGAGTCTGGAAACTCAAACTTGATCACCAATCCGATGCTTGGAGGTCTTTGGAATGGGAACTTTGCCAAGTTAGCCTTTATGATGATTTTTAGTCATGCCACATCTGAGGGGACACCTACTCATATTTCTCACCAACACCATCTCCTACCTTGGCTCATACTCACATGGGCCAAAATATGCTTTCTGTAAGACCAACTTTGTTTTTTACCTATTATTTTGATAGTGCCAAAATGTCCACTTGCATTAGAAAATGCATGCCATATACAGAAATTGCAAACCTGATGGATGATAAGGAAAATAATATATCCTATATGCCATGAAACATTATATTCCATACTTAAAATGTATGCCAAGGTGTCAAATTTGCATGCTAAGTGGAAAAATTGTATTTCTTAGGTTAAAATCTGTGTTACAGCCTGACCTGATTGCACACAACCTGTTGTAGATGTACCTATGGAGAAGTGATAAAATATAGTGCTATATTATTTCTCCTTGTGCATCTTCCTACGCTTCCATAATTCTAATTTACAACTTCAAGTGAGGGTACTAATTCTACCAAAACAATTTCGCTGATTTACCTTGTCTTTTGCTAAGTGCAAGTAGTCTTTACTATCTAGTAACATGCATGTCTAGGGCTCACTAATGATCAAAATTGTAATTTTCAAATTTCTATGTGGTTCTTAGAAAAATATTGATCTTTTTACATCATTAGAGTTTCACTTCCAATTCAAGAATCCACTAATGTGAAAACATATCGTGAAACTGCCAAATTGCACAACATGACAAATCAATCTAGGGTGCCTTCAAAGTTTTATATGCCAGAACGTACATGAGCACATATGGTGAAATATAGAGGTTGATAGCTAGAGTATCTTATGGTATACAATCCTACACAATCAAATTCCTAAGAAAAATCTCCAACTGTTAGTTATTAAGCATCAACCATAGCAATTTGTTTGGTTTGGCACTTTTCTCCGACTCTAGGAAAACAAGTAGGCTAAAGAACCCACAAGCATTTCTAGATTTTAATAGAACATTAGGATTGTAAACATTTTTTAGAGAAATCAATGGCTGGGGTATTTTGAGCAGAGTTTATGATGATGATGATGTGGACCTTGAATTTTCCCCAACTTTCAGAACTACAGGGGGAAAGATTATGTGACCGTAGTGAGAGGATTAGTGATTTGCATCAATTAGGAGACAATTGATAGAATCACATGCATTCATCAAGGCTTACCATGGGATAAGGAGGAGAGGAAAGATGCCACTCTTGCTAAAAATATTTTTTTTCTTGGATAACAAGGAATTTATAGAGGATTCAAAAGCAAGAGTTTTCCATCTCCCTGGAATGAAGTTGCATACCACATACTAAAATACATCTCTTATGATAGGAGACTTAGTGTGGTATTTTCATATCATTTTAGACAACTATATAAACTTAGACACCAATCTCACTACAACCATCTCAAAATAAGCATTTTTTACTTCCTTTTACAATCATTAAATGATATTAGTGATAAAGTGAAAGGTGGGAAACATGAGCCTTTGGCCCATCATGGGCTTATTAAATTGTTTGTTTATGATCCCTTACATAGCTCAAAACATCATATTCCATAGATTGGGTTTGTAGATATGGATAAATAGGGATTCTCAATGACCCAAAAAGGCTTAAAAGATCTGGGGCTCACAACTATCAAGAAAGGAAAATAAAAAGTAGCCACCAAACCTCGTCTTCTAAGAAAAAAAGAAGAAGATTAAACTAAGGTAACTAAAAAGGAGATTGTATCCACAGTAGTTAAGATAGGGGAAACACCCTAAGCCCAAGAAAAGGACACGACTAATCAAGTATGAGTCTTAATTTTAAAGGCAGCATAGGCCTAGGACCAAGTCTGTCTCCAAATAGAAGGAATCTTCCTAAACTGTAGAAAATATAGAGGAAACCCCAATCCCAGATGATAAAAAAAATTCTTGTAGAATGAATAGACCTACAAAAAGAGGGAAAAATTGAAATTGCACCATGAAGAAGGAAAAAACAGAAAAAAACAAGAGAATCTAAAGGTTCTTGGACCATACACTAAAGGAAGAATGCCAAGCTGGAAATAGAAAAGGCCAAGATAGGTCCACAAATGGAAGAGAATTGCAATAGAAAAGGGAGTAGAGGAAGTCAAAATTTGGAAATCAAGTAGACCAACTTAGAGAGGATATCATGATCCTCAAGATTCAAGTGATAAACAATAGGGAACACTTAGAAAAATAAAACAGGAAACTCAAATAACATTTAGAGAAACCAAGAGGAGTGATAGTAGCTATGGACAATCAGATTTCAGATATGGAGACTTCTTTGGGAGTCATGGAAAACTTATTCTTGGAACTAAATAGTTGCAAACAACAAAAAATGACATATTATGTTTTCCTAAAAGAGAAATGGTGTAGGTATTATATTTTTCATTTTGACTAGTAAGGATAATTTCATGTCCAGACTCCCGGATATTTCATCAAATATTGTTGGGGTTGTAGTATGGATTACAAAGGAATTTTGTGTAAATTCTACCACCACAACCTTTTATTTTCATACTCACCCTCTTGGGATCCTAACGCTAATGTGGGGTATTTCCAACTCTTGGCCTTGGCCTCTTGTCTAAGGAATGAAGAAATGAGAGCAAACAAGAGAAGGTGAAGTCGGGGAAAGAGTTGATTTCTCCCCTATGTATTAGGGTAGAGGACCCTAACCCTCAAACCATCATTGTAGCTCATAATATCTTGACAGAAGACCAATAGGTGGCACGAATTTGGAAGAAAAGGAAATAGAAAGTCATTTTACACTTTGAGTATATGTTGTGACTATTAGGAGATGAAGCTACATAGGGTTTCCAAATAAGATGACAAGCCTTTCCTTATAGCCTATAGATTAGAGAACCCCATTCACCTATCAAATTACATAGTACCATTTCTAGAATACCTCTCTACAAGAGGTTAATGCAAAAGTTGGGAGTGCATTATATTGGCTTGAGATTTAACCCCCTACTATTACTCATACGGTCAAATGAAATTAATCAAGACCAATAAGAAAAGCACTATGAAATAATAAAGGATTCTAATCGATTTTATCAGCAAAGAGAACTAGATATATTGGATGAAATGAAAGATAGGTTGTCAAGGAATAAAAAGACAAGGATTAGAAACATTAGAGGAGAGGGTAGTTGCTCAAGAGTGTGCAACATTCCAAGCTATGGGCATGATACAAGTTCCACACGTTGGATATTTTATAAGGCCCGTGTATCATGATGCTTTACACGTATCACAAATTTTTGACCTTACATCAGAAAATTCCCTAAACCTCTTGGTGTTCCACTACAAAATAAATTATAAATGCATTTTAGACAGTGATGAGGAAAAAATTTTATTTTTGTCAAGTCCAGCCAATTAATGACTTCCAACCATATATCTAGGTCTCTTTATTTGCTTGGGCATGTAAATATAAGTATGCAATCCATTAATTTCATGGTATCACCCATATTGAACTATGAATGCACAAATGTTTCGTTGAAAGAGCCAGACATAACGTTTTGTTGCAAATAGAGATATGTGCCGGTGTAACAAAGACAAATAACATTGTGTATAAATGATACAATGTATTATTGTTTTCTTGAATTGTGACGGGAAGATGAAGATGGTTAATCAAGTGTATTTATGAAAGAAGACCACAGATTCCCACTTCATTTTTCCACTGAAAGAGTTGTAGAATGTTGTGTGAAATTGTGATTGCAAGTAGATGAGCAATGAATCATATCACAAACAAAGTAGACTTGCTTTCCATAGGTTGGCATTCAATTAGCCCATAATTTTTGTTGTTTATGAACTGATTAATTTCATCCCTCTGATAATTTAGGACTAGGGCTTCTTTGTTGATGTAAAATTGCCTTGACTGGATTGTGTTATTTCGTTCTATCAAAGGTTCCATAAAGAGAGGTATAATCAACATAGATGAAAATTGGTCTAAATAAAATTTAGGGCTTCTTTCATGAGGTTACTCTTTCACCCATAGCTATGATACCACTTGTAACATCTTAGGACTGAAGAAGAAAATATCTCAGGACAATAGCAAGAGCAACCCCATGGTACTCTTCAAAATGTTCCATATCAAAAGGAGAGTTGTCAGGTTGTAGGGATGATAATACAGAGGAAAATAATGAAACTGGTAGCTTGCATGAGAAGGCACTTATGGTTCCATATGAAGGACAAATCTTGGAAGAAACCCATCAACATTTGTCAAATTCCCTACAGAAGGAAGGCCTTTTTATCTAGATGAAGAAACATTGATGGAGGGAAACCCTCATGATGTTATTCAACAGGATGACACTATTGTTGTTGTAAAGGAATTTCTGAGGCCAAAATTCAAGGAGGTTGATGCAGATAGAGATGGAGGAGGCAACCCAGAAATTTGAAAGGCATGATTGCTTGTTAATGCAGAATGGAGCTTCATAGAGAATCCAAGAACAACAACATGGTCGTCATTGAGGAAAGCGATGTAATTCTAGAAGAAACATGTCACAAAAACCCTAATATCAATCTAGATGTATTGTTTTAAATAAAATAAATGCATATTATATATAAATTAATTATATAGGTAACATACAAAGATGATTAAAGAACAAAATGTGACACTACATAAAGTATTTGAATTGATAGATTTCAGCCTAATCCATTATAATTTATTTCTTAGAAATGGAAGTATGGTATATGGATGGTAACATGTTAGTGATTCAAGCTAAGTATGCATCGAAGATAATGAAAATATTGAATATGGTTTGATTGCAAGTTAGCAGCAAATCTCTTTGAAATAGGAATGATACTCGCCTATGGATGGTAACATCTTCATGGTCCAAACCGAGTATACACACAAGATGATGAAAATATTGAATATGGTTGATTGCAAGTTAGTGGAAATTCTTCGGGAGCTAGAAATCAAGTTACCAACTCATGAATATTCACCGAGAGAAAATGTAACAAATAGAATGTTTGATCTATGTTACTACTACTATGCCAAATTTAAGTTATGCACTTGGAATGGATCATCTCATGATTCATGTAAGTCCCCAAGATGGTCACTGAAAAGAAAGAAAGAGAATTTTAAGGTAAGAAAAAGTTACCTTTCATTAGGGCTTCAATACTTATAGTGCAGTTACTTCAAATTGATAGAGTACACAGATTTGAATTAGGCATATGGCATTGATGTAAGACAATCTACCACAGGATATCAATTTAGTTTGGGATTTGGAACCAATTTTGTGGATTAGTAAGAAACAATTAACTAATGCATTACCCTAAACAGAATCAGAGCACAAAGAAATGAATTATTTTCACCCCTACATGGCATGCTTGAATATTGTTTTATTTTTCCAAAAGATGTGAAGTCATGGATATATTAGGAAGATAGTGTAGACCTATGAAGCCTTTATTTTTTACAAAATATGAAGCAACAAATCTTAACTATATGCCAAAGTACAAAGAAAAGAAGCATATGATTCCTCGACAAGTCATATTATGGGTGAGAGGTAGTAAGTTTTACATGGAGTTTGGTTAAAATATTTGCAGAATCTAGATTACATTTAATGATCTATATCTAGATTGTCGGTCAACCATGGAAGGTGCTTATAAAAGGAGAACTACCTTCCTCGAATAATTTTATTTATGCATCTAGTAGAGATTGTTTGATCATTACAAGAAATATTATATAATATAGAGAATCAGTGAGACTCATAAAGTCATCAACATTGTGAGAAAAAATACATCTATCTAGAAAAAAAGAAGAATGAAAAGGATACAGAGGAAGAAGTTGCTACAAACAAGGGAGTCAGAATCACCACTCAAAATTTCCATCAAGAAGAACTTTCAAGACTCTAGAAGAAGTGTTCACATAGATCTATAGACAACAAGACTCTGGAAGAAGTGTTCACTGGGAAGAAGACATATGTCGATCATCTCTAAATATTTGTATGTCTTGTGTATATTCATATACCAAAGGACAAAAGAAAGAAGTTGGATTCTTTCAGTGTGAAAGGTATATTTCTTGCATATCGTAACTCATCGAAAGCCTATAGATTATATGTGAAAGATGGAAATCACATTGAAGTTAGTTGTGATGTCATATTTGATGAGAGCATAGCACTCAAGAAATCAAAAGAACTTTTTGTATATTCTGAAGATGAAGAACTTCCTATGTTTGAGGAAGACGTTGACAAGGAAGAAGGATCTTACCATGATGAAGAAGGACATAGTGAACTTGTTCAACCCGTGGCCATTCAAGAAACAAGGAAAAGACCTAACTAGTTGAAATCTACACTAGTTGATTCAGAAGGTCATGGTGCAGCTCAAGGATCAATTAGAGAAAGTAAAATACCCAAGAGATATTTTGGGTATGTTGCATACATGAAAAAATTAATAAAAGCATAACCATCCACTTTTGAAGAGGATATAACAAATCGAGAATGGAAAGATGCCTTGAATGAAGAATATCAATCTATAATGGAGAATGGAGTCTGGGAGATCGTACCTGGGCCTAAAGAAAAATCTGTAATTACTTCCAAATGGATCTATAAGATCAATCATGTAGTTGATGGAAGTATAGATAAGTATAAATCAAGATTTGTCGTGATAGGTTTCTCTCAACTTGAAGGCATCGAATATGAAGAAACTTTTTCTCCAACATCAATATATATAATAATTCGATCATTAGTCTCTCTGGCAGCATCGATAGGATGGAACATCCACCAAATGGATGTGAAGATTGCATTTCTGAATGACACTATAGATGAATAATTCTGCATAGAACAACCCTTTGGATTCAAAATCAAAGATAGGAAGGCATATGTTTTGGTATTAAATAAAGCATATATGGCCTCAAGTAAGCACCAAGGGCATGATATGCTAGAATGGATGCATACCAATAGAGACTAGGCTTCACAAAAGGTTATGCTAACTCAAACCTCTATATTAAGGTTGTAACTAATGAACTTGTAATTATTATTTTGTATGTAGATGATCTTCTCTTAACATGTGTAGAAGGTTGAATTGAAGAATGTAAGAAGCAATTGGCAGCAAAACTTGACATGAAGGATCTTGAGCTGATGCATTACTATCTGGGACTAGAAGTTCGGCAAGAACCTAATGAAGTCTATTTAGGTCAAGGAAAGTATGTGATCAAAATTATGAAGAAGTTAAATACAATGGAATATAAAGATATGACCATTCCAATGATCACAAACTTGAAAAGAATAAGGAGTTCTAAATCAAGCCCTATGGATCCCTTGAGATATAGACAATTGATTGGCTCATTAATGTACTTGGTCAATATTCGACCATAAATATGTTTTTTAGTAAATGTACTCAATAAATTCCAAGTGGAGCCGAAGCATCATTGGATAGCAAAAAAACATATCCTAAGGTATCCATGAGGAACCATCAACTATTACCTGAAATATGATAGAAGGAATGATGTTCAGTTGACTGGTTACACAGATTCCGACTTGGGAGGCAGTTAACATGATGTAAGAAGCACTACAGGAGGATTTTTTAGTTTGGAATCATCTTATATGGTCTCATGTATGATAAGAAAACAAAACATTGTTTCTTTGAGTAGTTCTGAAGCCTAATATGTTGCAACATGTGAAGTTAGCCGGGAAGCAGTTTGGTTAAGGAAGTTGTTGTTTGATTTATTTGAAGGACCGATGAGCCCTATAATGATTCATTGTGATAACACCAATTGTATTTGTATGTCTTAGAACCCAATGTTTCATGGGAAGACAAATCATATCAACAACACGTATCACTATATACGAGAGCTAGTACAAAATGGTGTGGTGCAACTATAGTATATTTCCACTGATGAGTAGCTACCTGACATATTGAAAAAATCACTTCTAAACAAGAAGCTTGCATACATAAGGGACAAGCTTGGTTTGGTGGATTTGTCCTCCTGTATTGAGAGGGGGAGATAGACACAACATTCTTGTCTTCACTTGGAAAGAAATAATGGATGATTAGGTAACCATCTAGAATTTGATACTCTTTGAGAATTTGATAGGGCATTCAAGGCAAGAGTAGTAATGGACCAATATTCTTTGAGGATTAGCTACCCAACATAAGAATAGTCCAAAGGGAGTTCATACTCTATGAACACCTAGGTGTGGTATGTACCTTAGAGAGACAATGATGATGGTGTCTACACATCATTGGTCTCACTAGAATTGTGCTTTGATCTTGTGGAGAGATAGAGTTGTTAGTAAAGGCCTTTCTATATGACAATGTTGGTTATTATGATGCTAGACAAATAGGCTACCAATCCAACTCTTCTTATGATATCTCTTCAGATTGAGAATGATCATGTACCTCCTATGAATACCTCCCTAGTTAAGAGGAAATGTTGAAAAATGTGTAACTAGGTTCCATCTTCATTAGTATGAAATGTATTCTTGTATATATAAAATGAAAAATAAATTATTATTATTATTATTATTATTATTATTATTGGAGCATGGGTTTCATGCTCAAGTTCTTTTATTTTATAGGTCAAGCACCCATTGAGTGCATCTATGATTTTTCATCGTTATAATAGTCATTGTCATATATGGAAGGCCCTATGGGCACATTGTAAATTGTAAAAAAAAAAAAAAATTGTCTTGAAAATTTAAAAATACCTCCAAGATCAAGTTGGCCTACATAATATGTCAAGTCAGCCTACATGGAAAGCCACATCCACCCTTGGAGGAAGCCTATATGTAAGAGGAACTTGTCCTCTATTTGGACCATTCACTCACTCATCTCTCATTTGAAGAAGGAAGTAGAGGAAGATATAAGAAGGAAGTGTGGAGAAGAGAAGGACAATGAAAGTCAAAGTGTTTGTGTCTCTCTACATTCTTGTAGAACTGCGAAGTTAGGGTTTCTGTGTTGGGCAAGTCTGAGGTTTGATTTTGGAAGAAAGAAGAGAAGGAAGGCATGCAAAGCTCTCTTAGGGCTTCCTACTAGCCCTAAGACTCAAATCAAGGCAAGCTGGGTCAAGGGGAAGGCAGTTAGAGGGAGATCGAAGTCTCTTATAAAAGTAGCAACAGTGTCTTAGGAGAATAATTTCGAATTTACTGGGAAGTTGAAGATATTGCAGCAGAATGCCAAGGAAGATTTGATCTTGGAGGGTATTTGTCTAAGTCTAGGTCATGTTATTCTTCAATTGAAATATCTAAAAGATAAGAAGAGATTTTCGGGTTTTCCCCTCAATAGGAGGGGTTTTGACCTTGAGTTGTAGCCTATATACTGTGTCATTTTTCTTACTGCTTTGATAATTTTTTGATGTATTGCATATTAGAATAAGAAATTTCAAAGCTAATAAGTAAAAGATAACACAAGAAATTATCAAGTTAATATAATTAACATATACATTGCCCTATTGAATTCTCAACACAAACAAGATATGGAAGGTTAAAATAGACTCTTCAGGAAAAATAGCTAAATATTATGTTCATGAAGTGAAAAAATAAATACAAATCAAGACTTTGATATATAAAGAATGTTACATTGTTGGATCTCACAAAATAGTGCTTGAAAAAAGGAATATATGAAGAAAAATGAGCACAAATATTCCACATTTCGAAGACCTTCCAATCAATGTATCTCATATTAAATAACTGAACCATATTGCAAAGTGAAAGCAAGAGAAACACTCAACAATATCAAAACATATGTCACCTATATGAAATATGGATAATTCTATTGAGCACATGAGGTTAGTTCAATGCTCGTCACCAATTTAGTTTTCCATTTGGTTAGTTTCATGCTAATAGGTGCCCAATTCAAAATTTCAAATCCCCTTTGGCAAGGCATACTAGTCTAGACTCTACACCAATGGGTTTACTAGGGGGTGCCACCCATGGATGTGAGGAAGCATACTTTGGGTCTTGTGAGATTAAACATTTTCCTTGGTAGAAAATAAAAGGATGGATAACAATATGAAGAATAAATAGGAGTAGCACTCACCACTATCAAGCCATATAATAACGATATGGAAAATAAATTATTTAGTCAAAACTTAAGCTAGGAGTAGCACTCATCATTGTCATGCCATATTGACATGCATACCACCATTGAAAAGAGATAAAGGACCTCGTAATTTCTAGATTTGAGGATAACCTGCACAAGCTTAAATTGGTACAGTCAAAGAAATCATTGCTTACCTAATTAGTGATCACATAAAGAAATTGTCTAGAAGAAATATGTTGTGGAAAAAAAGGGATATTTGTGCACAATCACTCTGCTCTACTTTGTTTTGAAGACAATTCATCTTAAAGAGAGGAGGAGCATACCAAATACCTAATTAATAACAAACTAAAAAGAATTAGATTCCTATGAAAAACAAACATACACAACCATTAAATGAATAGTGACTAGCATTTCAAATATAACTAGTACACATTTATCATTACATAATCTCTCAAAATTCATTATTATCACTTATCTGTGGCTAAACCTTATGGAATATGTAAAAATCCAATTAACTGCTCCATCACAAGCTTTCTAGGCCTTCAACAACCTATGTCTTGAACACGTCAGAACTTTGCATCATTTAGGCCGTAGTTTAAGTACAAAGAAAGACATTATGCGGAGTCCTTTCATCTAGTCACTTGATAGCTAGATCTAGTTGTGTAGTGATAGAAAATTCGTTTATAATATGAAGTGTATTAATGGTAGATTATGTTTTATTCCCTTTATATTAATGAGGTCAACAACAAAGAATTTTTTTTGTATGTATATGTTTTCTTAGGAAGCTATGTTATTGTTTTTGAATATGTTATCATTCAAAAAAGTTTAAGTCCTTAAAGGGAATGCCATGCATATCATTTGGTACATAGGTGGCATAACCTTTTCAATGGACTTAGTTACGTGGAATAGGTTTTTATGCAAAATAATTTTATGCTTGTTAATCCATGTTTCAGTGTCTTAATGACTGGCATTTAAGTGTCTATGCTTTAAATTTTTGAATATCAATGAATGTTAGCAAGTACATTATAATATGTTGTATACATACATAAATATATGCAAATTTTATGACCTTACAGTCATTACTTCAAGATAGTTGTTGAAATAGAAATTTTCTCTTGTTTGAGGGTTAATTTCAACTAACCTTTAAAAAACACGTCATCAGTGGAAAATTCTTCAACATCATCGAAATTGATGGAGGGTTTGCTCACTTTGATCCCTTGACCTAAAGTTTGATTGTGGGATTAATCAGCAGGGAGGGGAGCCTCACAATAGTCTCTTGAATCTCAGAAGTGACTCTTCTATACAACACGTGGATCTTCATCGTATTGATCTAGAAAAACTTGAGTTCTTGGGCTCGATCCCTGCCATTGGAAGCCCTTGGGTTAGGGGATCGATTCTAACATGATCTTGGTTAGAAGTCGTTGGGTTTTCATATTATCCTCATCATAGTAAAAGATGAAGGTAAATGACGCACAACATTCAAAATCAAGGCAGAGAGAGAATCTAGGAGTTTCTGATGAACTGGAAAAAATTGTAATGAACATATTCAACTTTCAAAGTTTGAATTTAGCTAGATTGGAGCTAAATAGTCCAGCTCTCACTTGCATGTTAATCCCAATATTTTTAAGTATTGAGAAACCTATATTTTTAAAAAAAATATAATTTCACTTTTTTACAATATTTGATTTTTTTTGTACATGTGATTTATTAATTTTTAATTTGACTTGTAAATAAGGTGGTTTGTGTGGATTTTAGTTTTTATCAAGTATTTAATTAAAATATTCAGGGGAGGTTGATGTGGGAGCCAATAATGGGAGTTATACTATCTCAAGGGGTGTCGAGGCTTGATTTAATCTTACACAATTTTATTGACAACATTCCACGTTTGGGTAGATTGTTTTTTCCTTTCAATATGTGGGCTATCCCCAACATAAGCACAACCTAGTAGTGAGAAAAAAATTTCATTTTGGTACTTTTATCATGATAAGATTTGGTTGAACCACAAGGGCTCTGTTGATTTTGGAGGGTTTCTGAGTAACTGTAACTGTTTCAGAGCTGGAAGTGAACAGATTACAGATAGCAGCACTGTTAAGCAGGGGACAAGAGCTGACTGTCTAGATGGGTGCAGAGGGGTCCATTGGGACCCCCACCTATAAACAAATAATCATGCAGAAACAAAGGCAGCAAGCAAAGGAGGGAGTCAGAATCTCGGGGAATGACAGGCTCAAGCAGAGCGGCGGGAAAAACAAGGAGAAAACACAAGTGGAAGACAATGAACCAAGCAACAATACAATAATCAAAGGCAAAGAAGATGAGGGTTTGGAAGCTAATGAAGACAGAAACACTTAAGGACAAAATCTGACAGGAAACAAGGAAAAACAACCAGGAGCATACGGGGAGCCCACAGAGAGCAGGCGGGGGAACAAAGAGAAGGAAGGGGACACAAGCTTGAACCCCAACAAAGACTCAACAACAAATGGTATTTGTAAACCAAGGAAAGTTGAAAGTCTCAGAGTTGTGATAACGGATCCAGAGATATAAGCCTATAGAGAGCACATGGCAGAACATGTAGTCATATGCAAGTTCATGGGAATGTGGCCAACTGAAAGAGCCTTGTCTCAGTGGATCAGACAACATTGGAAGCCCAGAGGAGATG
This sequence comes from Pinus taeda, assembly GCA_000404065.3. Taxonomy (NCBI): domain Eukaryota; kingdom Viridiplantae; phylum Streptophyta; class Pinopsida; order Pinales; family Pinaceae; genus Pinus; species Pinus taeda. The sequence goes on along the minus strand of APFE030273934.1, from coordinate 5,466 downwards.
TTAAAGTACACTTGGGAGCCATAGGTTTCTTTACAGTTGTGTTTACCAACCTGGAAGACAAGGACAGGATTTTCGATGGAGGCCCGTATTTCATCGCCTCAACTAGTCTATACATGCGACCATGGAAACCAAACTTCATTCTAGAGAAAGAATCTTTTACTCAGGTTCCAGTGTGGATCCGCTTGTTCTCTCTCCCAATAGACTATTGGGGTCTGAACGCTCTAAAACAAATTGGAGATCAGTTGGGGACTTTCATCAAAGCCTCAGAGGTAACATTGCAGAAGAAATACACCTCATACGCAAGAATATGTGTGGAAATGGATGTATCAGGAACACTGTATGAGGGGCTATGGCTCAAGTATAGGGATGAGGATTATTTTCAGGCAATAGACTATGAGCAAATCCCATTTCGATGCCGTAAATGTCATGAACACAGACATTTAATAAGGGAATTCCCTATGAACAAGAAGGAGGAGGATGCTAAAACAGAACAAGCAAATAAAGGCAAAGATAACTTTATAACCCCGAAGTCAAGGCAGAGAACCAACAGAAGAAGGGAATACAAAGCAGGAACAGATAGAAACAACAATAGAAATACCTTCGAAATCTTGGATTTGGAGACAAACTCAGAGGAGATACAGAAGACCAAAGTAGCAGATAAGGAGCCAAGAGACAAGGAGGAAGATACCAAGAAAGAAGAGGAAGAGGACAAAAACAACAACGAAATCCAAATGAGGGAGCGACCAGAAGAGTCGGAGGAGGATACAGACATGCTGACCAGTGATGGAGGAAGCGAGGACATTGAGCTGGAGGAAGCTTTAGCCCGGGAAGGGTTGAATCTGCCTGTCATAGTGGAGAACTAGAAAAATCAAGGTATAGAAACTGCATCGGAAGAAGAAATCAAAAAAATCAGTGATCTGTTTATAGCAAGGCAGAAAGCAGAACTAGAAAGGAAACATAGGAAGCTAGGGATCGCAAGAGGTAATGGTCTCCACCCGAAGAGTCTTCTATGGAACTCATCAAGCTCAAGGCAAAAGAAGAAAAGGGGACGAAAGACAAGAAATGAAGCTCTGCAGGAGCTAGGAATGATAATGATCAACTTAGGGAAGATGAAGGCTCTTAGCACCTTCCCGTCCTTTCAATAATACCTCAACTTTGTGTTGGCATTATGTTTCTGGTATGGTTATATGTTACAGATGTTGTACTTGATGGCAACACCCATGGCATGGCTCTCAATATGATGAGAATTAAGAAGTACGCAGGAGAAAAATTCACAGAATTTTATGCAGAGAAAAGTTTATAAAAGTTTATTTCATGTGGAGAAAAGTTCACGGAATTTTATGCAGAGAAAAGTTTATTTCATGTGGGAAAACTTACCTTTGGTCCATGGTAGTTAGTCCTTGGAATTTGAACCTATGGTTTTTGGACCTTGGCATCTCGACAGACGTGTTGATCCCTAGTATTGAGTTGATGGTATTGGTTTGTTATGGTTTTGGCCCGTGGTATTGGTCCATGATTTGAGGAAGAGCTTGCCTATATAAAGCAAAGGAGATCATTTGGCTTGTGTATGCTTTTGGGGTTGAATATCTTAAGATCTGAAATATTGGGTTATTGTTTCAAAAGTTCGATCTATATGAAAGTGAAGTGGAAAGCGAATCTGTGAAGGGTGATCTCTCGAGCGCTATAGCTGCGGAAGTGTAGAGGCGCCGCAGGAGACGCCGCAGGAGGCGCCGCAGGAGGTGCCGCAGGAGGTGCCGCAGGTGGCGCCGCAGGAGGCGCCGCAGGAGACGCCGCAGGAGGTGCCGCAGGAGATGCCGTAGGAGGTGTTCTGGGTTTAGTTTTCTGTTATTGTGGATCTGGTTATCTGGGTGACTTACTAGTACTTGATGATCATTTGATATTTATGGATCCAGTTTGAAAATTTATGAAAAGTGGTCCTTGAAAG
>APFE030273932.1:60920-84432 GCA_000404065.3 Pinus taeda | reverse complement strand
AAGGTTGGTGTCCTTTGTTCCACTCTTATCTATTTTCATAAAGGAAAGCGAAAGTAGACTTTACTTGTTTGTTTCTAAGATAGCTACCAATCTTAGTGGGAATAGCAGCTCTGAGTGGACACTATTCCCGGTAACAACTGGTGTCTTTGGTATATGAAAATTTAAGATTACATCTACCTTGGCAGGATCAATTCGTATTCCTGCAACTGAAAGAAAGTGTCCCAAAACTATTCCTTCTTCCATCATAATATGGAATTTTATTGTACTAAGAGGAACATTTTTTTGTTTACATCATTTAAGTACTTTCTCTAATTTTTCTAGACCTTCTTCAAAAGAATCCCCATATGGGGTGAAGTCACCCATGTAGATTTCAACATTGTCATTAACTAGATCAGAAAAAATTCCTAGTATTTCCCATTGAAAGGTAGTGGGTGCATTATAGAGCCAAATGGAAGGACTTGATATGCAAAGGTTCCCCAAGGGAAAGTAAAAGTAGTTTTATCCTGATCCTCATGAGTTATCTGGATCTGGTTATATCAAATAAATCCATCTAGAAAGGATAACTTCTTTTCGGCTAATGTGTCAAGGACCTGGTCAATAAAGGGGAAGGGAAAGTGGTATTTTTGAGTTTCTTTATTCAATTCCGTGTAATCAACACAGCTCCACCACTTGCCATTTTTCTTCGAAACAATGACTATTGGGGATACCAATTTATTATCCGAGATTGGATAAATAAACCCCACATCTAGTAGTTTTTGTAGTTCTTCTTTGACAATGTTATTCAAGGTAGGATTCATCCTTCTTTGTGGTTGTCTAATAGGTTGAAATTCTTATTTTATATATATCTGATGGGTACAAAGATCAGCAGGGATTCCTTTCATATCTGTATATTCCCAGGTAAAATCTTCCTTCTGATCCTAAAGGACTTTCTTCAACCATTCAGACTAGGAAGGTGAAAGGTTAGGATTGACATTCAGATTTTTCCTTGGATCAATTTCTACATGAATAATGTTATGGGGTGAAATAACAGGAATGTTTTCATCTTTGTTTCTAGTTCAATGGTTTCCTGAATGGTGCAACTCATAACAGATTCGAAGAACTAGCGGTTGAATTAGAAACAAAGTTGGGACTATTGATGAATGTGCTAATAGCATCATCTTCTGTTTCATCTTTAAAATACAGGGCTTCACCAATGGTAATAATTGATCTAATATCTTCATTTTCATGTTCAGGGTCCTCCATAGGTGGATATTTTTGAATTAAGGTAAATCCTAGTTTAACTGATGAACTTGTTTCTACAGGGGGATAAAGGATAATGTTCTTTGTGATTTCCTCGTTGGATATTACCATATTTTCCGATCGACACCCAATATAAGCGTCTGTGGTAGAAATCCAAGGTCTTCCTAAAATAAAAGGATGTCCCTCAGTTGGAGATTAGGTATGCAACACCAGAGGATTGACAGGGTACTGCCACGAATATATATAGATAGTCACATCTTCTAACATCCCTATCGTTCATACAACAGATCGGTATGCAAGTTCTACGACTGTAGGAGTTGGTTTAAGATCAAGCAGGCCCAAGGTAAGTAAAGTTGTAGAAATTATAATGTTAATTGAAACTCATAGGTCTAACGACACATTTTGGATATCTACTCCATTAATCTGTATTGTAAGAATCAGGTTCCCTAGACCCCCATATTTAACAGGTGTCATAATTCCCAACATTATATTTGTTTCTCCATGACATGGATAGTGAGTGGATCCTTTGGTTTTCTTCCAAGTTTCCTAGAAAAAAATATTTGGCTGTTTTGGCATAAACTGGCACATCCTTCATCACCTGAAGCAACACGATTTTGACAAATAAGTTTTGCAATTCCCCCAAAAAGTCAAATTCAAGATGAGGAATTTGTTTTCTCAAGGATAGTCTCTCAGGATAAGGTGGACCAGTTTGACATCCTCGAGTAACAATTGTTTGATGAGGGGGTTGTTGTCCCATGGGGACTTGCGGTGAATCACCCTTAGTTGTTCTAATGAAATTCCTAAGTTCTGGTTCTGAGGCTTCATCATCAGTATGTTCAACAATCATCAGTGAAGTCTAAGTATTTACCACCCGGCTGGACCGAAGATTCAGTTTATTACATTTCATTATGGCAATACTGTATGTAGGAACTCTAAGTCTCTCAACCTGTTGAGCCCTTCTATTGTTCGGGCTCGGGTTGGATTGAACATGCAGTTGTGGATGAATGGGAGGATTACTAGTGGATGCATTAGAGGGAAGTTGTAATTGCTGTCGACATAGGTTGGGAGAAATGTCCTGAAGGAAGAGGAGGTCCATGCCATCTCTGGGCCATGAAGGGGTTGGACCAAGTTTGGGGGACCATGATTTCCAGGGAGTTGGATACTGATAGTATTGCAGCCATGAAGGTGAAAAAGGTACAAAATGAGGCCCAAAATTTAAATTATTAAAATAATGAGAAGGGTCTTGAGGCATACCTTGATTCATGTTCTGTGGCTATGGTTTCCATGGATTCTTTGATCCCATGAAGTACAACTAATCCACCTCTTCATTTTCTCCCTAGAAAACTTCCTTCACCCTAAGAAGAGATGGACACGTGCTAGTAGAATGACTCTTCTCACATATCACACAAGTTTCAATAGTATTGAGTGGAAATTCCTTCAACGGGTGATTCTTCTTGCATTGATGGCATAAAATAACCATTTCCTTCTCGACTTCCATATGTTTCTATTTTTCCTAAAGAAAATCCAGTTGTGACGACAATGTGCTTAGAATATCAGTCCTTAACTTATCTAGCAAGTTTCCAATATCTACTTTTGTAACCCCACTACTAGATGTCTTGAGAGCTCGTACTCCTTGCTTATGCCTCACAGCTCCATGTGAACATTTGAAGCACAACTCACAAATGGTTAAAATTATTCCTTTGAGACATCTCCCTTTCCTAGCACATTTAGGAGTTCCAAAGGTTCCTCTCTTAGTGCCCGAAGAAAGATTATGTTGAAGATATCCTTATCCATATCACTATGGCCCGATCTTTGCAGACTATATTTGAATCATTCCACAAATTCCTCCATGTTCTCATCCTCTTTCTGCCCAATCTTAAAGATTTACTCCTTAATATCTCTGGATTTACAGTAGTCTTGATATTTTTCAAGGAAAATATTCTTCATTTCATCCCATGTTGTAATAGATTTTTCCCTTAAACCCATAAACGACCTCAGAGTTGTTCCCTTCAAAGTAGTAGGGAATATCTTTAATTTTTGAGGATCAGAAATATAATCATATCCCCGACAAACAACACAAAATTCAAAAAGGAATGTGTCCTAATCAAAGGAATAGGCTTCATAGATGCATCACCTCTAATATTTCCAATTGGAAATTAGATCATGGAAGTTGGATGAGCCATGAATATTTTCCAATATTCACTTGGAATCTCAACAGGGGCTGGTTGTTCTATAGTGCAGGGTTGAGTTTGTCTGACAACACTTCCTCGATAAAATGGTGGAGTGGATTCCCTTAAGCCTTCTTCTTCTTCTGAACTAGAAATCTTCAATTCTTCTGATCCTCTGCTTCTTATTTCCTCTTCCCTAAATTCTACTTCTGTTATTGGGGAAGGTTCTGGTTATGAAACTGAATACCCTCTAGATCTCGTATGAGATCTAACCCTCATGACAACATGTGACGATGCTCCTAACTCAGCTCTTAAAATGATTTCTTGGATGACGTAATTTGGTCTAGATATTTCCCTCTTTTTGGGGGTCTTCCTCTACCCCTTTTATTCGTGTTTGTGTTCATGCAATCAAAAAGCAAAAGGAGCACCCTCAAACAAATCTGAAGCTCATGGCCTGGAAAAGGGTGGAAAATTTCCTTCCAGGACGAGAGAGTTGTCACTAAAAGTAAGACAATAGAAATAAAGACAAACCAACCACAAAATATAATCTCAGGATCTGTAACTGGGAAAAAAACCTTCCTTTCCTAGGACAAGAGAGTGGTTCCTAAAAGAAACAAGAAATCGAAATAACCAAGGCAATTTAATGCTTAGGACTTGGAGTAGGGTGAAAAATTACCTCCCTAAGATAAGAGAGTAGTCCTAGAAAAAAAATAAATCGAAATAACGAAAGCAATTTAATGCTCAGGTTCTGTATCAAGGTGAAAAATTTCCTCCCCAAGAGGAGAGAGTGGTCCTAAAAAAGCAAGAAATCAAAGCAACCAAAGCGATCTAATGCTTAGGACCTAGAGCAGGGTGAATAATTCCCTCCTCAGGATGAGAGATTGGTCCTATGATCAATAATGGTTGTACTTTCACGCCTTCGATAACCTCCCCGACAACGATGCCAAAATGTTGGTGTTTAGATATGAATTATGGAATTCACCCTTTTCCCACATTACTTGTCAACCTAGGGCTTGTTTGGCTATTTCAAGGCTACAATGCAAGGTCTATGCAGGCCACAATTTCCCTACCCAGCATTGAGCATTCAATCAACAACATAACAACGTGTAACAACAAGCAATAATGGTAATAACAATAAGAGTAACAACAAGTTAAGATTCAAAACAACACAACTTAATGAACTATTACAACAATAAAGAAATAAACATACCATAAGACAAATCTATGCACACCACTAATCCAACAACACTTGGTTAGGAGCGTGGGCCCAACTCCCTGATTAGGGCTATGGTAAAATATCAAAGACTAATAAATACTTAGAACATCAGGATTTCATTATTCAAAATAAAATTATAGAAGTCTACTGCTACATGCTAAGAACTCTTGAATCTCTCTTTAGCGGTGGCTAGCTTTCCCAGCCTTGTAACCTTACTTATAGAATTCAATATTATAAAGATAATATCAACGATACCCAAATATTACATTAGTTGTTTGCCTACAAATACACAGTGATCATTGAGGCATAAACATAATACAAAGATAGAAAATGTATTGGTCCAATAGACTCTCTTGGGTGGAATCATCGTTACAACCAACATCCTAAGATAGCGCTTTCAGCTCATCGATAACCATACGTTGAATTGTAGTCTGTTGATCATCATCCTTTCAATTCTAAAAAGAAACATGGGTTAGAAAGTTGCATAAGCAATGCTCCCTTAGGACCATGCTTCATTGATTAATAATTTAAAAATACATGACAAATAGATATACGTTCGTTGCTTGGGATACAAATTAACTATGCAAGAACATGAAATAGTTGAAGGAAAGGGGTAAAAAGGTAGGTAAAAAGTAGGCAAATTTAGCAACCAACAGTTGGTATGTCATGGAATTTCTTTCCTTTTCTGCTTCACCTACTTGTCCTTCCAAGTGGGCCAAAACTTCCATCACCTTTTCAGCTCCTTGTTCTTGTTTCTTTGCTTCTTCCAACTAATTTGTCATGGATATGACTTCTTCATGATGTCTTTTAATGTTTTTGATGCAATTCCTCCTTAATCTTGGTGATCTCCTTATCTCTTTATTGTACTTGAAGCTTGAAGAGGTCAACTTCATCCCTTGTCTTGTCAAGATCATGGTCACCATCTTGTGCTTGCCTTTTCAGTTCCTCATTTTATTTTTTCAGGTTGCTTATTTCTTCTTGGGCGGCTACAAGTTTTGACTTAAGATCTATTTCAAATTCTACTTCAAGAATTTCTTCAACATCATCTTCCTTTATACAATTGGACCCTTCTTTTTTACTTTCATTTGTCTTCTTTGGTTCATCTTGATGCTCTTTGTCACCATCTTTTGGATAATAGGTTTTGACTAATAATAATTTAGAGTGAAGATCTTGAAGCTTTTCCCAAAGTTATTTTCCCGATGAACATATCTCCACTTTGGCCTTTATAGGATTTGGTAGCCCACTAAAGATTTATTTTGTTGCCATTGCATTGTGTTCCTTGGACTCTTCTTCTTCCATTGTGCTTCTAGTAACCACTGATTTCCAGCCGTCAAACCCTTAATTTATTAAGAAATTCCTCATTCTTGCCTTCCATATTTCAAAGTTTCCATTGAAAAATGGAGCTTTCCCAATTTTACCATTCACTGAGGAGGTGACACCTTCGAAGGGTTTGCAAGACTTCTTCCTTGATTTTTCCATTTGTGTTCTAAGGATCTACCTTCAAGCTGTTAAGCTGTGAGTGAAGGCTATGTCTATGATACCAATTGTTGGAAATAATGAGAGGGGGGTGAATAAATATTTCTTTTACAATTGTTACTTTATCAGTTTTAGATCACTTATAAACATAACACATAATGAAAAATATAGAATAAATAATTTTATTAATCAGAAAATAATGAGGACTCCAATCCTCTTCTTTACAGTAAATCAAGTATAATAATGTTTAGGGCTCCAACCCTAGGTGAAGAAACTAATCTTCAATCAACCAGGCACCAACCTGTATGGTTCCAAGCTCCAAATTGGTTTTTATGAGGCACCAAACTCTAGGGCTCCAAACCTCTCCACTGGAATAGGTTCCAACCTAATCTTCTTGAGGACACCTATCCTCTAGGGAACCAACCCTATCAATCTACTTCATATCTTCAATGTAAGTTGAATGGTTCTTCAAGGCCTCCCAAGAAATTCTGCAACAAGACTTGAAAATATCTAAAGTTTTCCTTCAATAATACCCTCACTTAGCTAGTCAATGAAAGCTTTATGTATCTCAAAAGGTGTCTCCACAACTCTTCATGTCACCCAAACAACTTTCTACAAGATCGCATAATGAATAATTCAATCGTACATAATTAGGTCAACAATGTATCCAAGAATGCTTTCAAGATCAACTACTACAAGGTGTTTTCACTGCTATGCTTCAAATAATCAAGTTGATTTTAAAATATTCAAGCTATGCTTCAAGAAGGTTTTCCACAAGCTGCCCCAAGAAATCTCCACAATCTTAGATATTCAATGTGACTCAACAAGTCCTTTAATCAATTCTTCAAAGGTTTATTCAAGAGGACTGCAAAAAGTTTAATAACTGCTCCAGAGAGAATAAAGTTCCAATGCTCAAATGCTACTCTCAAGTCTACAAATCAATTCTTCAAAAATATACTTTAAGAATGCCCTAAAAAATATGCTCAAAAGTGTCAACAAACGTTCTTCACAAGAGGTCAATTAAGTCTTCTCCACATATGAATAGATATTCTCATAAGGTAGGCTTGTAGGTTTTTTTATTGCGGTAATTGTTGTTCCTGGTTCGGGTTAGTAACCCACTACTACAACCTTGCTAAACCTGCCCAACCATTCCTTCCTCAGTTGCAGCCTTGCTCCAAGATGATGTTGTTTCTACTCATTGCTCCTAGAAGACCCTATAACCTCATTTCAAGGCCTTTCAACTATTCCCCAACAGACTGTAGCAGCTTGGCCTTCTTCCTATAGCTGCACCACCATAAAACAAGTCAAAAACATCCACTACAACACTTGCAATAGGCATGTATCCTATCTTGTAGTAAACATGCCTTCCTCCACATAAAACTATGCTTGAAATAGACCTTAAATCATTTCCAATAGGTCCTTTCTAAAATAGGTCTACAATGGTTCTTCCAATACATTATTGGCTTCCAACAAGTACGTTTTACCATAGGTCTACAAAAACAAGTCTCCACAAAAGAGAGTCTTCACAATTCTGAAGTATACTCACCATAGGTCCAAAAATATCTGCAGTTTATGCTTATGGTTAGACCAAAATCCACATCTTCTAGCCCAAGGTTTGCACTCCAAAATTTGCCACAAAATATCAGGTCCAAGGTCTACTTCTAAGAGCCAAGTTATAGGACAAAATCCTCCAGCTGAAATTGCAGGTCTGTAATAGGCCTTCCACAAGGCCGAAAATTATAGGCTGTTGTAGGTCATAAATGGACGAAATTCCAGATTGTTTAGGAAGCCGAGTTTAATGCCTGTACTAAATTTCATAGAGGAAAAAAAATGTTGTAACAATAACAACCATCTAATTATCCTAGCATTAACATCAGGCTTATTCATCAAATATTTAATGGTTGCTTGATCAGTATGAACAAAAGTTAGATACCCAGTGATATAGTGCCTGAACTTGTTTAAGGAATGTACTACAACTAAGAGTTATTTTTTAGTGACAGTGTAATTTAGCTTATATTTAGAAAAATTCTTACTAGTGAAATAGATGGCATAAGAAAATTTATCTTCTACTCATCCTAAGTCTCCTCCCACAACTTTATCCAATGCATCAATATGGATATGGAAAGGAAATGCCCAGTTGTGACCCTTAAGGATGGGTGCAATGGTTAATTTTTCTTTCAACACTTCAAAGGCCTCTTGACAATTGTTGGTCCAACAGAAATCTAAATCTTTGGCCAATAATCCAAACAAAGGTGAAACCACTTTACTAAAGTATTTGATGAATCTCCTATAATACCTAACTAGTCCTAAGAAACTCCTGACATCTCTTTTCTTTTGAGGGGAAGGGACCCTTTTGATGATGGAATTATTTTTTGGGTCAACGTGTATCCCTTCCTTGGATATGGAATGGTGAAGGATAGTCCCAACATTCGTCATGAATTCACATTTCTCAGGGCTTAGAGAGAGATTCATTTTGATAATTTTCTTGAAGACCTTACACAGATTGGAGAGAGCTTCATGGAAGTCACACCCATAAGGAGTGAAATCATCCATGTATATTTCAACAACCATGAACAAGTTCATAAAAAATACTCAGAACTTCCCTATAGAAAGTAGCAGGGACATTTCACAACCAAATGGAATAACTCTATAAGAAAAGGTACCCCAAGTACATGTAAATGTGGTGTTATCTTGGTCTTCGGGGTTGATTTGAATTTGGTTGTATCCACTAAATCCATCTAGGAAGGAGAAGAATTTCTTCCTTGCAAGGCCATCTAGGGCTTGGTCAATGAAGATTAAAGGAAAATGGTCCTTATTTGTAGCCTTGTTAAGTTTCCGGTAATCAACATAGATTATCCACTTCCCATTCTTCTTGGGAACTAAAAAAAGAGGTGACACCCACTTACTATCTGAAATGGGGTATATGAACCCTGCATCCAATAGATTTTGCAATTCTTCTTTCACAATGTACTTAAGAGTTGGGTTCACCCTTCTCTAGGTTTTGCACACATGATTGCATCCCTCTTTGATGTAAATCTGATGGGTACAAACTCAAGGATGCACACCTTTCATTTCCTTATAATCCCAAGCAAAAGCATCTAGGTGTTGCCTCGTCACATTGCACAATTGTTCTTCCTTTTTGACAAGAGAGAATGGTTGATATTTAAGGTTCTGGATGGGCCAAAATCTAAAATATTGATATGTTTTGGAATTGATTCAATATGGCATAAGTCAATCCAAGGACTACTCCCAGATTCTTTCATCAACTCATCAATTGGTATGGGAGTGGGAGGTTGGTTTTGAAAGATATGGTCAATGAGGTCATCTTCATCAGGTTGCCACTCTCTTGTAATAGTATATAGAGTGCATATTAGGTAGGGAGTGGTGTGATACAATTCATCATCTTCCTCCTCTTCTAACACAAGGGAAATTCATATTCAATAGAAGGCTGAGAAGGAGGATACAATACTAGTTGTTTTGATAAATGTCCATTCTTAATGGTTATGTTCCCAGCCCTACGACTAATGTAGGCATCAATGGTGGCCAACCATAGTCTTCATAATATTAAAGGATAGCCATTAAATTTGATTTTGGGTTGCAGAACCAAGAAACCAGTAGGATACTCCCAAGAGTCAATGGAGACCATAACATATTCAACATCTCCCTTAAGAACTACTATGGATCTATCTGCAAGCTGCAACAATATGGTGTTCATCCTCAAAGCCCCTTGGATATTTAGCTTTATCATGGTTTCCTTAGTCATCACATTAATTTCAAACCCAAGACCAATCAAGATATTAGGGACTATAACGCCATCAATGTGCACATCTACTACTGGGCTTCTAGGGTCTAGATATTTTGGGAAGATCACCCTCTCAAGCATCAAATCAGATAGTTTCTCAACCACATTTATGGTGGGGGTGTCTCTTTTTATTCTCCCAATATTTTTGAAGCATTTCTCCTTTATAATCTTATTATAGATGGGAACATATTTAATGGCCTGGAGAAGGGGTATCTTAACACACAAATTCTTTAATTATTCCATAATTTCAACCTCTTTTGGGGTGTGTTGGTTAGGGTGGATTGACTTGAGGAACACTCTCTTCCTTCTCTTCTTCAATCTCTTCAGGTGGAGAAGGTGGTTGATTATCTTGGAGCACTCTCCCAGACTGAAGGTTGATCTCCTGGATTTCCACAACATAGGTAGGATATGATGTCTCTCCACTGTAGACTTGTTGTGCTTGCTTTTTGTTCAGGTTCAGATGGGGTTGAGTAGGAATTTGAGGTTTCTTATGTGGAGTAGAATGAGAGGGATGTGGTTGAGGCTGGGGTGGAGGCAGTAAAGCAGGAATCTGGTTAACTTGAGGCCTCCACCCTTGTGATGGGTTGCCCCATTGAGAAGATTGGGGTGGATATGGCTAAAAAGGATGGTTGACAGGCTGATGAGGATATGGAGGAGCATAAGGCCAAGAAGGAGGTGTGGACTAGGATGAGTGGAAGAGTACCAAGGTTGTAAAGGTGCATTTTGATTTGGATTATAATAAGAGTATGTGCACCTTAAATGCCTTGTTGATATCGCTAAGGTCCTTGAGGTCTTCTTTGATTATTGAAGAAAAGTTTCTCTCACAGTTCTTCCCCTTAGTATACAAATTTTAGTCCTAGAAAAGAAGGAAATTTGTTTGTTGCATTATTTTCTTCAAAGAAAAGGTAGACTTCTATGACATTCAATGGGAATTCATTCCTAGGATGTCTTTTGGTGCATCTAGGGAAGAAAATAGATAGTGCCCTTTATGCTTCCTCATGCTTTCTTTTTATTTGCATGGTATCCATTTGAAATGAAAAGGTATGTAGCATTTCACTCTTGAAATCCTCCAACATGTTTCCTATCTCATTCTTGATGGATGTTGTGGAGGGAGAGGAATTGACCAAGCCTTGAATAATCCTGCTCTTCTTCCTGGTAGCCCTAGAGTGATTCTTGAATACAATTTTGATGTCATCATATGCTAAATGATAGATATCTCCTCTATACAAAATGTTGAGGGTTTCCAACATATCCTCCCTGATCCCTTGGAGAAGAATAAGCTTCAGTGACTCAGGATCAAGGGTACAATTGGCCCTCCTATATCTGAGTTGAAATCTCTCCTCATAGTCCTCTAGGGATTCATCTGGTATAAGAGTCATCCTAAAGATTTATTCCTTGGTTTATTTGGACCTACAATAGTCCCTGTACTTGCTATTGAAGGTCTGTTGCATTTGGGCCCAAGTAGAAATGTTACCCCCAGGTAGACCCATAAACCAGTGCAAGGTTGCATCTTTAAGGGTAGAAGGGAATAACTTCAACTTCTACTCATCAGAGGTGTAGTCACAGGTCCTACAAACAACAACAAATTCAAACATGAAGGTGTTATGATCCTTAAAGGTTAAGCCATGGAAGTGTGGAAGGGAAGTAGGGCTTATATTCTTCATTCTTGCCTCTCCATTGGTCTCTCTGATTGGGAAAACCTCATTGTCCCTATTTTCAGCCATGGTTTGGGCAGGTGAAATGGGTTCTTCTTCTTCCCCATTTGGTTCTTAAAAAATTTCGGGTTGCTCTCCTAGAGGGTCTTCTAACTCCCCTACAGATAGAGAGGGATGCTCATAGTCACCGAATAAGGGCGAAGGTTGAATTTTTGAGGGTGTGGGGGATTTTGATAAGAATTTTCCTTAATTATCCCTACTCATACGAGGCATGAAATATTTTTTATATTTATATTTTTTACTTTTCCAAAAACTGTATGCAAAACAAAAAACAATGCTCAAGCATAAACAACATTTACTTAGATACCTTCCCAACAACGACGCTAAAAAGTGGTGAGCCCTCGTGTTGCACCAAGAATGTTGGAACTCCCAAGGGATACTCAACACAAATTATCAACCCAGGGTTCGTACAAACTTAGAGGTGATAGTGTTATATGCACAACAGATTGGATTCTACTCATGCCACCCTTAATCATGAAATTTGATCAAAGTGCTCAAAGACCATTCCTCCTACTGATCTATAATGAAATATTGTTGATGAAAGTGAAATTGAAAACTAATTCTAGCTATGAAAGTGGAAATGCTATTTTCTCAACTTGTAGATGCTAATTAATCAATTCATGAAAGAACAAGGGCTAATCTACTTATAGAAAGAAAGTTATTTTATCTTGTAAAATTCATCAAACTACCAAATCTACATGCAGAAAGGAAGCTACTTTATCTTTCCTAATTCATAAAAATACCAACATAATTTCATGTATCATCTACCTAGTTCACACTTGCTTGAAAATCATAAGCCTACTTGCATCATACTTGTTATAAAAAAACTAATTCTACTCTATTTTGGAGTGAGGAAAAGGAATGGTTGGAGTGGCCTAGGAGCTCCCCTTGATCATCAAATCATAACTGGGGGTCATTCTTCATCTTGAATGAGCTAAAGTTGAAGTGGCGATCAAAACCAGTGAAGAAAAGTGGTGCTACAGGCTTGCTAGAAGTGGTTGCTACAGGAGGTCCTGTATTGCTACAGGAGGGCCCGTAATGCTACGAGAGGGGTTCCGAGAGGGTTTTGAGGGTGAAAATGATGTCTTGAGGGTATGGAGAGGTGGATGGAGATTGGAGAAAATGAAGGGAGGTTCATTTGAGGCCCCTAGACAAGCTCAGGACATCTCAGAGGTCTGTCTTGCACTAGGATGAATGATCACGATGTCCTAAGTTTACTAGGAAAAATGACTTATGGAAACTGAGTTTTGGGACATAATTGAAGGTGGAAAGAGAATATGGAGGAGTCCAATATGGAAGTGGAAAAGGTACCATTCCGTGTAGATCAACACAACCCTGCATTCAATCACATGCATACATCCATTGATCAATGACACAATTATATAATCTATGATGGAAAAGATGAGTTGAATTTACATAACATCTATTTTTTGCCATAGAAATAATCTAATCACTAAATTGGCTTCTAAGGGATAGAAACAAAATGTAAAGTAGAATAGCTAACATTCGTCTATTTTTAAGAAATCATAAACACAATATTTTTGGACTGCGGTTGTGAATCCTTCCACTCATTCTCCCACAAGAGAGGTGATGTAGAATCTTGCAACGACAAGTTTTTATAACTTAATCTCTATTGGAATGAAAGAAAATATGAAATTCTTGGAATCAAGAACAAAACATAAGTGCAAAAACAGGGACCAAATCCTCTAGGTTGGGCCCAAACCCAAGGGTCTCAACCCTATGAAACTAATTTAGATGCAACTTAAAATACAACTTCTCATTATAAAAAATTAAAGGTCTCATACATCACATAAAAGTTCAAAATGAAAATTTCAAGATTCAAGCTCAATAACTACACCTAGCTAAATAAAAAATTTGAATCTTATTGAGATTTTATACTTGTTTATTTATACAAAAGGGAAGCTGATAGCAACTCCCTTGAAAATAGGAGTGATTCCCTCCTTGATATTGAAAATGGTGGATCTTGTCCCTCTTGAGCTTCACTTGGACTAGGAGTCACTCAACTACCAATGAATTCAAACTAGTGAGAGAGGATGTTGTGATCGCAAGCTGAGTTAGGGAGTTAAGGAGGTAGACAAACCCCCTAGATTCTCTCATGGTTGTCTTCATCAAGCCCTTGGATAGTAATGACCTCAAAAATGTTTATTTTTCCTACAATTAAACCACATTAGGCCACATACTATGACAAACACCTTTTACTCTGCTTAATAAGTGTAATATAACAAAAAATGTGAATTATTGTGAGAGAAGGATAGTTTTAAGGCTCGAGGATGGCATGATGATATTCAAAATATACATATTGATGGGACTCATCACTAATTCTGATGATGAGGAGAATATCACAACCATTGGGGTGCAAGGTAAAGGTTCCTTTGATGCTAGTTCAAGTTCTAAAAGTAAATCTCACGTTGATGAAAGAAAAAGAAGTGAATTGTTTCATATAAGAGTTGTATCTAAGCACAAAAAAATAGATACATTGTTTGGTCCAGGTTCTCAACTTAATTTGATCTCAGAATCAATAGTTAAGAAGTTGGGTTTGGAAACAAGACATCATCCAAAACCCTATCCTCTTGGTTAGGTGTGTGTGACATGCAAAACTCAGTGTCACCAATTAATGCATGGTTAGGTTTGCCATTGTTTCAAAATTGATAGATGAGTTTGATTTAGATGTTGTCCCACATTATATTTGTGGCCTAGTCTTGGGAAGCCCATATTTGTATGATATGCAGGCAATATTTTTCAGGCATGAGAACAAGTACCATCTCAACAAATATGGGGTGGAATATATTGTCATGGCTCACCGCATGAAAGTAAACTTAATCCTTGTCAGTGCAGGATAGATGAAGAGGCTCATCAAATCCAACAAGAAGTGTATGGTCATGGTTGTCAGGAAAAAAATATTCTAAATCATTTGATGCTTTCAAAGGTTGTAATCCTTCTTACAAAAAATAAATGTTTGATATTTTTCGATAACTATGATGAGAGTTTTTAGGAACCATGTGGGTTGTCTCCCAAAAGAGAAATACAGCATGAGATTCATCTTCAGGGAAATGCCCCTCTATAAAATGTGGGCATACATAGGATGTAAATTGTGGAAATGGAAGAAACCAAGAAGCATGTGAAAGAATCATTCGACCAAGTAGTCACTAGACTTAGTTAATCTCCATGTGGTTCACCAATTGTGTTGGTGCCAAAAAAGGATGGCACATTGAGAATGTGTGTGGATTATCGGGCACTCAACAAGATTACAAGGAAGAACCGATATCTTCTCCTTCATATAGATGATTTTCTTCATCAATTGAAGAATTTTGTTTATTTCACTAAGTAGGATATACACAATGGTTACCATCATATCAGAATTGTAGAGAATGATGTATGGAAAACTGCCTTCAAAACCAAGAAGAGATTTTTCAAATGGTTGGTAATGTTATTTGAGCTTTGCAATTCCCCACCTACATTCATGAGGGTAATGAATGATGTATTTTGATAGTTTTTAGATGAGTTTGTGCTTGTATACCTAGATGATATACTTTTATTTAGTAAAACATGGGATGATAATGTAAAACATGTCAAACAAGAACTAGATAGTTTGCAAAAGGAGAAACTATATGTAAAATATTTTAAATTTGAATTTGGAAAAAAAATATTTTGTGTATTTGGGTCATATTGTTGGAGGAGGTCAACTAAAGATTGATCCTTATAAAGTTGATGTAATTGTAAAATGGAATAAACCTACAAATGTAATAGAAGTGAGAATCTTCTTGGGAGAAATTCAATGCTAGAGAATATTCATAGCCAACTTCTCCATCATTGCATATCCTTTGCATGCCCTGACTAGTGTGAAGCAGCTATTTCAGAGGGGGAGGAAAGTAGCGGAAGGATTCTGACACCTTAAATTAAAATATCAATGCTAGACCTTCAACAACCATTTGACATTGAGACAGATGTCAATGGATATGCCATTGGTGAAATATTGATGCATCACCAGAAACCAATTTGTTACCATTCAAAGACTTTCTATCAAGTTGTTGTAAACTATCCCATGTATGAAAAATATTTTTATTCCTTGGTTCAAAGTGTCAAGAAATGGAAGCATTACTTGATAGGGAAGGAGACTATCATACATAAAAACCATCGGCCTTTACAATACCTCCAGTAATAGACCAAGTTGTAGGAAGCTAGCCACTTCAAGTGGATGGAATTCCTCCAATAGTTCCATTTGGTAATCAAGTACAAGAAAGGTAAAAGTAACAAAGTGGCAAATATTCTTTCTAGACCCCCTGTTTATGCATCTATTGTTTTAAAGAATGCTTCTTTATCTCCTAATATCTATGTTGAATAGTATGCTACTGATGAAGATTTTAAGAAAGTCTATGAGAAGTTAACCCATCAATCAAAGGTGGAGAACTACCATTTGTAGGATAAGTTACTCTACCATCTTGGGAAGTTGTGTATTCCTAAAATTTAAAGATTCCATGTAATTTGCAAAGCTCTCACTTCTCTTGTGTCTAGTCATTTTACGGTAGGAAAAACTATGTCTCATTTCTAGAGGTTTTTTATTGGCCTTAGATGAAAGAAATTGTAACTGAATATATAAAGGGGTGTGTGACATGCTTTATTTGTAAACCCACTAATAGAAAATTGGTTGTACACACCACTCCCTGTTCCTTCTCATCCTTGGGAGAGTATCTCCATGGATTTTTTAGGGGGTTTGTCTTTGTCGAAAAAGGGCCATGACTACTTGTATGTGGTAGTGGATAGGTTTAGGAAGATGTGTGTCTTCATGGCATGTAAAAATAATATTAATACTGAGTAGACTGCTCAACTTTTCTTTCAGCATGCATGGTTCCATTTTGGACTACCCAAATCCATTGTTTCAAATTGAGACTTTGGATTCCTTGTGGATTTTTCACATGCTTATGGAATACGATGGAAACCAAGCTAAAGAGGAGTACAACATTCCATCCAAAGAATGAAAAACATGCATATGTTGTCAACAAAACAATGGTTCATTTGCTCTAAGGGTATTGCAACAAGTATCCTAAGTTGTAGGATGAACATATATATTATGTTCAACATGCATAATGCACTCTTCTACTAAAAGCTCACCATTTGAGACATGCTTTGTGTACTTCCCAAAAGCTCCCTTAGATTTTATCTTTGGGAAATATGAGGATTCCAGTGAATGCAGTAATGAAGGAAAAGTTAAAAAGTTCATTCAACAAATCTAGATTATTAATCAAGAAGTGTAGTAACATTTGGAAAATAACCAAGCACAATATACACGTCGACATGATAAACACAAAGTTGATCACCAATTCTAGGTTGGAGACAGAGTATGGATTCACATAAGAAAGGACAAGTTTAAGGGAGAAGTAGAGAAGTTGAAACCAATAATGTATGGTCAATTCACCATCTTAGAAAATATTGGAACAAATGCTTATCACATTGATCTTCTAGCATATGAAAATGTATTTTGTGGTCAACATTGAGAACTTGAAACTTTACTAACCACTTATGATCATGGATCTAGAGGAGAGTGGTCATGTTCCATTAGTGGATGATTTTTCTCTAGAACACTTGGATAAGTTTCCCAAAGACATCATCATAGAGTGAAGAACCAAGACTTCACAATGGGTATATGTGGAGTACCTTCGAGTGGGTTTCAAATTGATGCATCCTCAAAAGGAACGATGGATTGAAAAGGAAAAAGTGAGGGAAATATTCCCTCACCTACCTATTGATTGATAAGGATTTTTGAGGCCCAAAATCTTAGTGGGGAGGAATGATCTAGGAGAATCGAAAAAGGCTAAAAAATTGAAGTCCTCAAATCTTAGCAAAACCATCACCAAGTCATAGATATCGTTGAGAAGATTCCAATAGTGCAAACGACACCTCAATCTGTGTCTGTATGAGGAAGTTATGCTCATTTGAAGTTTGACAAAAACAATAAAAAATTGTGCAGGTAGGATCCACAAGGTGTCATGTGTCACTCCCATAGGCTGCCACATGGGAGCCTAGTAAGTAGGCTAGGTGGGACCTAGAAATTTGACATGCCAATGTTAACAATGGTGATTTTCCTACTAAAATTGATGACATCACTAATATTCGTGGTCGACACAATTAGTGGGGGTAACACCAAACAACTATTTGTTATAACACACACCCAAATGGGAATCCACAGAGTTTGACCTCGAGTCACCCCAAAAACAAACAATATCACTTGCCAATGAATTTTGTGGGAGGGACTTGGTAAGTTCACCTAGTGCAAATCATTTAAATTATGTCTTTTGCATGCGATGGAGGAGGAGGATGGAACCAAGACACGATGCTTAGGCTGAGGAATGGAATTGTGTGCATGTGGGCGCATAAATCGAGACAAATTTTTGGCAAATTCTAGGGAATATTGAGTAGGAATATTCTTGGATTATTTTGACTATTGTGGCATCTTGAATATTTCATAGGGGAACCATAGATAAAAGTTACAAAATCTAGTCAAGTTTAAACTCATTTTTCATGAAATCTCTCAGGGAATCCACTATTGCAGTCAAATCAAGGTCTGAGCAACATATTTTTAGGTCACTCCCAGAAGTGAGGTATTTCCATGTATTTTTCCATGTACTTGCCTTTAATTTTTCCAAGATAGTGTAGAGGCCTCTCCACTTTGAAGTTATGCCTAGAGACATAGCTCACACATTGTGAGTGAACTTCGGTAAAAAATATTGGTGCTTTGTCTAAGATTCCTTCATTCTATTTTTCTTCTTTGTGGGTGTTGTATTTACGGTATTTTCATGCTATTTAAACTATTATGTTTAACATTGTCTATGAAAATACCCCAGATCACTATTTTCTTGTGATTACAAGAATAGTGCACAAAAATATCAAACATACAACATATAACAAGAATGCAATGAATGAACATGGGGTTAAGTATTTTACTTTGTATTAATATCGCTAGAAAATGTACAACATTGAGGTTCTTGTAGCCTTCTCCTGAGTAACTCTCTCAACTATATTCACTAATATCTAGACTCACAAACATAATCTTATTGCGAGAGCACTCTGACAACATTTCAACATAGTAACATTTCCCTCTCTATGGCTTGTGGAGGGCTTTGTTTATATATATTTCTCCTATGATTTTCCACACCCCTAAACATATTCTTAACCACATCTGAGGTTTTGATTAAACATGGCAATATCAATTATGACTTGATCAAACATGACCAATCAACCTTATCTATGCAAAAGATTAGCCCTATTTCTCCATTTTTCACAAAATGGCATTGTTAGCTTATGTTGCTCCTGAGTACACTAACAAGGGTCATTTTTAGGCCTATGGTTTCTCTTACAAAACAAAAGAAATAGTATTGAAACCACTCAAATCACATTTTTGGACATTAAGTAAATTTTGACCCTTTGACTTGGAAAGGGTTTTTCTCTTCTATTAGACCTTAGGCGGTGGATTTCTAAGCTATAACATGCCCCCAAATGAATGATGTTATAAGAGAATATGATGGCCAAACTACATTACAAACATAAACCAATGATTGAGGTTAAAAAAGAGATCACAGATAGAAAACCTATAGAAATTGAAAAGTATAGTCAAAGACATAAAGAAATACATTCCTGAGGTAGGAATACCCATACTTAACACTGAGAGAATAGAGCATGGCTGCCCATACAACATACTATATACTCTCTTCATTAAGGACTAGTCATGATAAAATATACATCCCTAAAACATAAGCTATTAGTAGGGCGAGGAACTAATGTGAGTGCCCCTAATGAAGACCCTCAAAGTACATAATACATTCTATAATTGTAACTTGGGGGAGGAAATGTTCATGAGTGAGGTAGCTCCACTCTCGAAGGTCTTCAACTCCTCTTGATGGTACCACTTTACTACATGTGAATGAATGAGTTGATGGCAAGCATGCAGAGAGTCCATTTGAATACTAGACATTGAGGTATCCCATTAACAGATGCGAGGGATACCACCAATAATGGAAATGGTTCCCAAGGTACCTAACATAGTAAATAGGGTGTGAACGAATGATTTTATGTCAAGCACTCTAAGGAATTGGTCAATATGGGCAAATGATGAAAACTCATTATCAATTGCGAGAAAACCTTCCACTAAAGACTGCAATCTCCAAGGTACTAAATTGTTTCTAGATATACATCCTAGATAAGGTGTTGAATTTTATGGTGTTGAGAAATCAAGGGGCAACTAGATTAAGTGATTTCTCTTACTTTTATAACTTCTTGTGAAGTTTGTTTACTTAAATTGTAGTTATATCTTCTTTACTTGATTATTATAGTGTTCTTTAATCATCAAACAAATACCAAATAATGATGAACAATGAGACATGAGGACACAAAATGTAGGCCGCTAGCCATGGCCAAAACCTCTCCACTTGAGAGGAAAACCCACAATAATTATTCTCTTCTTATAGAATCTTCAAATGACAAATTCCAAGACCTATGACCCAAGACCAAGTCAACCTTCCTTCTTGATGAGCTTTCCTTACACAACTTAACAAATTTCGATCTTCCAAAAACTTCTCTAGAAACTTTGACCCCAACAAATTATAGCAACTTTGACCCCAGTAACCTCTCTAGAAATTTCAACCCCAACAACTTCTCCAACAAATTTTACCCCAAAAATTTCTTCAGCAACTTTGACTTAGTATTTTTAAAATTTAATTGCACATGAGAGAGAGAGTGAGACCCAAAAACTTCCACTCTAGCTTCCTTCTTGATTTTTTCTTTCCTTAGGACTTCGTTTTTTTAAGATCAAACTTCTTCTCTTGTTTCTTCGTATGTCTTGGATGTGTGCTTCAAATGACGTCAAATGCCTCTTATATATAAGATTTCTAGGGGTATGAATTTCCTCCATGAGGCCAACTTGATATTTTATGTAGGTCGACTTGTTGCAGCTAGGTTGACTTGTCTTGGAGGGTCTTTTATGACTCACATAATTTTCTTTTACATAATTCAAGATTCCAAAAGGGGTCTTACATATTTCAATGACTTAATTGACTCCTAGACTTTATGACAAATCCCTAGAATCACTCAATGGATGCTTGACTTATTAATAAATGGCCTTGAGCATGAAACCCATGGTTCAAAACAATAATAATATTTTTTTTTCTCTTTTCGTCAAATACATAGAATCATGATTACCTTAGACATTATGAATACCAAACCTAGTTACAAATTTCAACACTCCCTCTTAGCTAGGGAGGTATTCATAATCCATACAAGGTACTTGGACATTCTCATACAAACGAATTATTATAAGAAGGGTTGGATTGGTAGGCCATCTCATAAGCAATATTCTTAGCTTATATCAATGCATCTCAACATATCAATCAACATTATCACTTAGCAAGGCCTTGACTAACAAATCTATCTCTCCAAAATATTAAAGCAGAATGTTGGGGAGACCAATGATTTATAGACACCTTCATCATTGTGTCTCAAGGAACATATTCAGATTTTCACAAGGTATGTCTTTCTAAGGCTATTCCTATCTTGGATTAACAAATCCTCAAGGAATTTACTCTTTGACTACTCTTTCCTATTGGATTCTCTATGACATCCTCAAAGAGTATCAAAATTTAGATACTTTCCCAATCCTCCATTCTTTCTTCATAACATGAAGACAAGAATTATGTGTTTATCTCTTCCTCTCAACTAGGGAGGATATACTCATTCCTATAAAATGAATATTCCCAAGCTCCCTCTTAGCTAGTGGCTTGTTACCAACAAAAAATATCTCCCCTTTGGTGGAGAACATGGTACTATCAACTGCTTGTAGGGCTCCTCCTTTTGGCATCATGTCATGAACTTCAACTTCCTCATTCTGGAGCCTTATTTCTTTTAGAAATTCTTTGTAGGGAATCGACCATCATCTTCAACACTTTCCCTTCAAATAATCATAGTGTTGAACCAATATTCATGTCATCCTTCTCTTCATCAAAACGTGATCTTGTAGTTCACATTTGGATTTCCTTCATACACCTACCTCTACAAAGTCATTTTTATTTCAAGATCTTTCATCCATTTTGATGAGTACTAATTGTAGGTGACAACTACAATTCTCTTTCGGTAGCTTTGTTTCAACACAACCAGATGATTTCTCAAAAATCAAAATGAACAATAAATCAAAGTTGCCTTTTTATGATGGCCTTTCATCATGACATCAAGTTATAACATCAACATCCAACACATATATGAATCCATCTCCAAAACATACATTACCAAGGTTATTTTTTTCTAGCACACATATTAGGGTCTTCATACCTTCTTCATGGAGATGCCATAACTAATCCTTATAGTCAATATCAGATATTGATTCCTTACCTTATCTCATAGATGCATCTTACCAAAAGCTCTTCTTTCATTTTCTTCACATATTGCTTTCCTCATGATCTCTTTATATGATTATTTCAACTTAGTAACCATGATTATCAACCACCTCAAGTTCTTCATGAGGTCATATTGTGTTGGTTTCATCTTGTTAGTATGTAGAAGAGTTCAAGGAACATTGTCTACTTTCCTTCATGCATATTTCTAATGGAAGATATTTATCTTCTTCAATCATGCTCATGAGATCGAGAATTCAACCATTCTTTCTGCAACTATATGATGACATGACTTTATCTATCAAATATATACATACCATTTCCATCTTTTGGTCATCTAGACTTTCTTCTAGTAGCTTCCTTTCTTCACTTGAAGATAAAAGTACTTCAACCATCTTGACATGTTGCACATATTTATAGTCATACTTTACTAGTGGATCCCACACAAGGTGGAATGAGGACTGTCAGCGAGGCACTTTCTTTCTCCATAGTAGGGGTGAAATTTTTCATAAACATTCTAGTGGAGGATCTTGATGATCCTCATTCTGCAAATGATCCTCTCTAATAATGATGATATATGATGATCTCTCTTTATATTTTATCTTGCTATATGACTTTATCCAACCATATAAATTACTACTTCGGTTGTCAATATATGATTGCAATGAAGATGCGATGAGATACTTCCTTTCAATGATGACTGCTTCAACCATATAGACTTCTACTTTGACTGACCTTCGATGCCACTATGATGTTGTCATATCTATGTCAACTATAATGCATCCTATCATTCTTGTGATGCATTCCATCATGACTACTATATTCTTACAAACAAAGTGAAGGAGGTTATTTCAATCATAATAAATGTCTTTCACTTCCTCCTTCTTTGACTTCTTCTTTTCAGGTTCTTTTATTTCTTCAATGATATGGGATTCATTTCTATATTTTAGTTTCTTGTTGTTCTTCTTGAGTTTTGAAAAATTCCTCTTAAATTTCCCATATTAATTACATTAATATAACTGGATCTTTGACATCTCAAGCTTATTCTTTTTTCCGAGGATCAAACTTCCAAACTTCCCTTTCTTTCTAGCCATAACTGCATATGCTTGAGTTTTTTCACTTGACCCAACATCGCTCTTTGCCTGAATAATGGAAAAATTTAATTGAATGGAGAGACTTCCTTATTTACATATATTCTTGATACAAAGTTTCACCATTCATTAAGTTGTGCATTGAGCACAACAGTGGTCATTTCTTTATCAAAAATTATTTCCCCTAGCTCTTGTAGTTGATCTCTTATTTGAGATACCCTCATAAGGCATGAGGCTACCTTTTCTTCCTTTGATACCTTCATATTTTATAATCCAGTTCTCAATGATATAACTTCTCATGCAGTTCTTAAGAAAAAAAATTCTACCAATTTTTCATAGATTTCTTTCAATGTCTCCATCTTTGCTATATAAGGGATGCATGAATCCTTGATTGATTCTATGAGGAGTATT
>APFE030273932.1:36341-47106 GCA_000404065.3 Pinus taeda | reverse complement strand
CCCCGGGAAGTTGATGTACCAATTTACCCAAAAGGGGCCCACAGTTTGGTGTTTCATCTTCTAGGGTTAGGTTTTCGATGTTTAGGGTTTTCCATTGTTTCTCAACAATAAATAGACCTTCGTGCCTCATTGTAACATAGTTCAGAGGCATGTAGCTGCCATATCTCTTCTCAGAGATAAGCTACCATCGCCCTAGCTGTTTATTTCCAATTTTTGTTTGTAAGAATATCTCAGTATTTTACATTAATGAAATGAAGTATTATTTCCACTGCATCTTTCTGTTTGTGGTTATCTCTGTAATTTGTTGCATTCTTGTTTAAATCTGGATTAGATGATTTGCTGCTGCTTCTCGAATTGCTGAAGGGCCTTCGTGGTGACATCTGTGACTGTGTCACCGATGTCATATAAGTCACCCTCCGTTAGTGTGATAGGGTCCAACGAGGTCTTGGTCGCCTTGGATTTCTTTCTAGACCCTCCCTTTTCCAACTCTCTCAGGCACTTGCGGACAAGACCGATCTCCCTAGTATCAACAGATATCTAGCAACAAGCAGGACAAGCAAATCTACCTTTCTCTAAACATATTGCGATTCATTAATAAAAACCAAGAGGTGTTTTAGACCCTACCTTAAGTCCAATGCTAGTTTGTGGCAGCCACGCTTCGACCGTATGAAAGAGTTCCCTTTTGAGAATCTGCAAACACAAACAAGCACACATCAAATAACACCTACATAGCTAATATAACAAATCATGTTCATTATGAAGATCAAGGAGCTCATAAAATAAACCATTAAACACAGCTTATTGAGAAAAATAAACTTGATTGTATGAACTTTGAAAATAGAAGAACTTTACAACCTTGGTGCCTTGATGTTGTACAAGCTCTTCCCAGGGTCCAAACAGGAATCTCCTCTAATTTGACAAGCCTCACTCTCTTCCCAATGAGATTAAAAGGTATGTGACCTCTCCTCTCAAAAGCTCAATTAAGAAGACAAAGTTCCAACAACATTTCACCTCAAAAATATTCAGCTTGCAACCCCCCAAGTAACAATCCCAATGCTTCAATTTATAGTGCAAAGGAAGGAAGTTACAGGTCCACCATTGAAGGGATAGAGTCCTCCTTCAAAGGGATAAGCTCCTCACATCAAGGGGTTAGCTCCTTAAGGTATGGGATGCATGAATCCTCAAGGAGCGAACTTGCCACCTCAAGATTCTCTCTAGAAGCTTCCAGAAATGACTCAAAGTAATTTTTTAAGAATGTACTTGCACCTTTTTAAATTTTACAGGGGTTCACACCCATAACACAGATACAAAGCGGTCAGGTGCGCAGGGGACATGACCAATAGGTGTGGAATCGCAGGTAATGCTAAGAGAAAGTGCAAAACCAGAGTTCTAGAGATATTTAAGGTCTTTCTCTTATTTTCAAGGCTTGATATGAAGAACTGAGGTTTAAGACTTGTAAAGGAGGAAGGTATGAGTGGTGATAGACTCATATTGATTGCAGAATGTCAAAGTGACAATTTTTGTGCAACAGGAATCCACTATTGCAGTCAAATCAAGGTCTGAGCAACATATTTTTAGGTCACTCCCAGAAGTGAGGTATTTCCATGTATTTTTCCATGTACTTGCCTTTAATTTTTCCAAGATAGTGTAGAGGCCTCTCCACTTTGAAGTTATGCCTAGAGACATAGCTCACACATTGTGAGTGAACTTCGGTAAAAAATATTGGTGCTTTGTCTAAGATTCCTTCATTCTATTTTTCTTCTTTGTGGGTGTTGTATTTACGGTATTTTCATGCTATTTAAACTATTATGTTTAACATTGTCTATGAAAATACCCCAGATCACTATTTTCTTGTGATTACAAGAATAGTGCACAAAAATATCAAACATACAACATATAACAAGAATGCAATGAATGAACATGGGGTTAAGTATTTTACTTTGTATTAATATCGCTAGAAAATGTACAACATTGAGGTTCTTGTAGCCTTCTCCTGAGTAACTCTCTCAACTATATTCACTAATATCTAGACTCACAAACATAATCTTATTGCGAGAGCACTCTGACAACATTTCAACATAGTAACATTTCCCTCTCTATGGCTTGTGGAGGGCTTTGTTTATATATATTTCTCCTATGATTTTCCACACCCCTAAACATATTCTTAACCACATCTGAGGTTTTGATTAAACATGGCAATATCAATTATGACTTGATCAAACATGACCAATCAACCTTATCTATGCAAAAGATTAGCCCTATTTCTCCATTTTTCACAAAATGGCATTGTTAGCTTATGTTGCTCCTGAGTACACTAACAAGGGTCATTTTTAGGCCTATGGTTTCTCTTACAAAACAAAAGAAATAGTATTGAAACCACTCAAATCACATTTTTGGACATTAAGTAAATTTTGACCCTTTGACTTGGAAAGGGTTTTTCTCTTCTATTAGACCTTAGGCGGTGGATTTCTAAGCTATAACATGCCCCCAAATGAATGATGTTATAAGAGAATATGATGGCCAAACTACATTACAAACATAAACCAATGATTGAGGTTAAAAAAGAGATCACAGATAGAAAACCTATAGAAATTGAAAAGTATAGTCAAAGACATAAAGAAATACATTCCTGAGGTAGGAATACCCATACTTAACACTGAGAGAATAGAGCATGGCTGCCCATACAACATACTATATACTCTCTTCATTAAGGACTAGTCATGATAAAATATACATCCCTAAAACATAAGCTATTAGTAGGGCGAGGAACTAATGTGAGTGCCCCTAATGAAGACCCTCAAAGTACATAATACATTCTATAATTGTAACTTGGGGGAGGAAATGTTCATGAGTGAGGTAGCTCCACTCTCGAAGGTCTTCAACTCCTCTTGATGGTACCACTTTACTACATGTGAATGAATGAGTTGATGGCAAGCATGCAGAGAGTCCATTTGAATACTAGACATTGAGGTATCCCATTAACAGATGCGAGGGATACCACCAATAATGGAAATGGTTCCCAAGGTACCTAACATAGTAAATAGGGTGTGAACGAATGATTTTATGTCAAGCACTCTAAGGAATTGGTCAATATGGGCAAATGATGAAAACTCATTATCAATTGCGAGAAAACCTTCCACTAAAGACTGCAATCTCCAAGGTACTAAATTGTTTCTAGATATACATCCTAGATAAGGTGTTGAATTTTATGGTGTTGAGAAATCAAGGGGCAACTAGATTAAGTGATTTCTCTTACTTTTATAACTTCTTGTGAAGTTTGTTTACTTAAATTGTAGTTATATCTTCTTTACTTGATTATTATAGTGTTCTTTAATCATCAAACAAATACCAAATAATGATGAACAATGAGACATGAGGACACAAAATGTAGGCCGCTAGCCATGGCCAAAACCTCTCCACTTGAGAGGAAAACCCACAATAATTATTCTCTTCTTATAGAATCTTCAAATGACAAATTCCAAGACCTATGACCCAAGACCAAGTCAACCTTCCTTCTTGATGAGCTTTCCTTACACAACTTAACAAATTTCGATCTTCCAAAAACTTCTCTAGAAACTTTGACCCCAACAAATTATAGCAACTTTGACCCCAGTAACCTCTCTAGAAATTTCAACCCCAACAACTTCTCCAACAAATTTTACCCCAAAAATTTCTTCAGCAACTTTGACTTAGTATTTTTAAAATTTAATTGCACATGAGAGAGAGAGTGAGACCCAAAAACTTCCACTCTAGCTTCCTTCTTGATTTTTTCTTTCCTTAGGACTTCGTTTTTTTAAGATCAAACTTCTTCTCTTGTTTCTTCGTATGTCTTGGATGTGTGCTTCAAATGACGTCAAATGCCTCTTATATATAAGATTTCTAGGGGTATGAATTTCCTCCATGAGGCCAACTTGATATTTTATGTAGGTCGACTTGTTGCAGCTAGGTTGACTTGTCTTGGAGGGTCTTTTATGACTCACATAATTTTCTTTTACATAATTCAAGATTCCAAAAGGGGTCTTACATATTTCAATGACTTAATTGACTCCTAGACTTTATGACAAATCCCTAGAATCACTCAATGGATGCTTGACTTATTAATAAATGGCCTTGAGCATGAAACCCATGGTTCAAAACAATAATAATATTTTTTTTTCTCTTTTCGTCAAATACATAGAATCATGATTACCTTAGACATTATGAATACCAAACCTAGTTACAAATTTCAACACTCCCTCTTAGCTAGGGAGGTATTCATAATCCATACAAGGTACTTGGACATTCTCATACAAACGAATTATTATAAGAAGGGTTGGATTGGTAGGCCATCTCATAAGCAATATTCTTAGCTTATATCAATGCATCTCAACATATCAATCAACATTATCACTTAGCAAGGCCTTGACTAACAAATCTATCTCTCCAAAATATTAAAGCAGAATGTTGGGGAGACCAATGATTTATAGACACCTTCATCATTGTGTCTCAAGGAACATATTCAGATTTTCACAAGGTATGTCTTTCTAAGGCTATTCCTATCTTGGATTAACAAATCCTCAAGGAATTTACTCTTTGACTACTCTTTCCTATTGGATTCTCTATGACATCCTCAAAGAGTATCAAAATTTAGATACTTTCCCAATCCTCCATTCTTTCTTCATAACATGAAGACAAGAATTATGTGTTTATCTCTTCCTCTCAACTAGGGAGGATATACTCATTCCTATAAAATGAATATTCCCAAGCTCCCTCTTAGCTAGTGGCTTGTTACCAACAAAAAATATCTCCCCTTTGGTGGAGAACATGGTACTATCAACTGCTTGTAGGGCTCCTCCTTTTGGCATCATGTCATGAACTTCAACTTCCTCATTCTGGAGCCTTATTTCTTTTAGAAATTCTTTGTAGGGAATCGACCATCATCTTCAACACTTTCCCTTCAAATAATCATAGTGTTGAACCAATATTCATGTCATCCTTCTCTTCATCAAAACGTGATCTTGTAGTTCACATTTGGATTTCCTTCATACACCTACCTCTACAAAGTCATTTTTATTTCAAGATCTTTCATCCATTTTGATGAGTACTAATTGTAGGTGACAACTACAATTCTCTTTCGGTAGCTTTGTTTCAACACAACCAGATGATTTCTCAAAAATCAAAATGAACAATAAATCAAAGTTGCCTTTTTATGATGGCCTTTCATCATGACATCAAGTTATAACATCAACATCCAACACATATATGAATCCATCTCCAAAACATACATTACCAAGGTTATTTTTTTCTAGCACACATATTAGGGTCTTCATACCTTCTTCATGGAGATGCCATAACTAATCCTTATAGTCAATATCAGATATTGATTCCTTACCTTATCTCATAGATGCATCTTACCAAAAGCTCTTCTTTCATTTTCTTCACATATTGCTTTCCTCATGATCTCTTTATATGATTATTTCAACTTAGTAACCATGATTATCAACCACCTCAAGTTCTTCATGAGGTCATATTGTGTTGGTTTCATCTTGTTAGTATGTAGAAGAGTTCAAGGAACATTGTCTACTTTCCTTCATGCATATTTCTAATGGAAGATATTTATCTTCTTCAATCATGCTCATGAGATCGAGAATTCAACCATTCTTTCTGCAACTATATGATGACATGACTTTATCTATCAAATATATACATACCATTTCCATCTTTTGGTCATCTAGACTTTCTTCTAGTAGCTTCCTTTCTTCACTTGAAGATAAAAGTACTTCAACCATCTTGACATGTTGCACATATTTATAGTCATACTTTACTAGTGGATCCCACACAAGGTGGAATGAGGACTGTCAGCGAGGCACTTTCTTTCTCCATAGTAGGGGTGAAATTTTTCATAAACATTCTAGTGGAGGATCTTGATGATCCTCATTCTGCAAATGATCCTCTCTAATAATGATGATATATGATGATCTCTCTTTATATTTTATCTTGCTATATGACTTTATCCAACCATATAAATTACTACTTCGGTTGTCAATATATGATTGCAATGAAGATGCGATGAGATACTTCCTTTCAATGATGACTGCTTCAACCATATAGACTTCTACTTTGACTGACCTTCGATGCCACTATGATGTTGTCATATCTATGTCAACTATAATGCATCCTATCATTCTTGTGATGCATTCCATCATGACTACTATATTCTTACAAACAAAGTGAAGGAGGTTATTTCAATCATAATAAATGTCTTTCACTTCCTCCTTCTTTGACTTCTTCTTTTCAGGTTCTTTTATTTCTTCAATGATATGGGATTCATTTCTATATTTTAGTTTCTTGTTGTTCTTCTTGAGTTTTGAAAAATTCCTCTTAAATTTCCCATATTAATTACATTAATATAACTGGATCTTTGACATCTCAAGCTTATTCTTTTTTCCGAGGATCAAACTTCCAAACTTCCCTTTCTTTCTAGCCATAACTGCATATGCTTGAGTTTTTTCACTTGACCCAACATCGCTCTTTGCCTGAATAATGGAAAAATTTAATTGAATGGAGAGACTTCCTTATTTACATATATTCTTGATACAAAGTTTCACCATTCATTAAGTTGTGCATTGAGCACAACAGTGGTCATTTCTTTATCAAAAATTATTTCCCCTAGCTCTTGTAGTTGATCTCTTATTTGAGATACCCTCATAAGGCATGAGGCTACCTTTTCTTCCTTTGATACCTTCATATTTTATAATCCAGTTCTCAATGATATAACTTCTCATGCAGTTCTTAAGAAAAAAAATTCTACCAATTTTTCATAGATTTCTTTCAATGTCTCCATCTTTGCTATATAAGGGATGCATGAATCCTTGATTGATTCTATGAGGAGTATTTAAGCCCTTACTTCCCCTTTCATGTACTTTGATAGTTCTTGATATTTCTCTTGAGATGGTTTGGATACTGAACCATTATCATATTCAATAACTTAATTCTCTATGAGGATAAAATCTATCCTCTTCTTCCATGCAAGGAAATTTGATGACAATTTGTTTCTTTCTTTGTAGAATGAAGTCATGTTGATAATAGATTCAGAAATAAATATAAAGATGCTTACTTGTCGTGATGATGCTCCTTGATGATGATACATTCAACTTGATTCCTTCTTGATAATGTCAATTATTGAAGATGCTTTCTTTATGATGATTTCTTCCTTCAAAAGATAATGTTTCTTGTTCAATGAGATGCCCTTATTTAGGGATGAGATTCTTCCTTTAATGTGATGGAGATGAACTTTATTATTTTGATGATGAGGTGCTATTTTGGCTGATGATTTTTAGAATGTGTGAAATTCCCAAGATTGCTTCAAGTGTGGAGTCCTTATTTGAATGAGATGGGGCCTTTCAGGTCTTCTTCTTCTTCAAAGTGTTGTTTCTTCTAGATGGTATGACCCTTGTGATGATATGGGTAGTCCTATTTGATGTTCCTTAGTTACTTCCTTCAAGATGATGTGTGAATTAGTCTTTCTTGATGATATCCTTGTGCTCAACCCTTATGTATCCTTCTTCAATTGATGATCTTCAATTTGCCTCTTCTTGTCTTGTCACCTTCGCTTTGATGCCATGTTGAAAAATCAAGGGGAAACTAGATTAAGTGATTTATCTTGCTTTTATAATTTCTTGTGATGTTATTTTACTTAGATTTTAGTTATTTATTTTTTAATTTATTATTATAGAGTTATTTAATCATAAAAAAACTACCAAACAATGAAGAACATTGAGACAAGAGGACACAAAATGTAGGTTGCAATTCAGAGCCAAAACCTCTTCTCTTGAGAGGAAATCCCACAAGAATTATTTTCTTATGGAATGTTCAAATGATAAATTCCAAGACCTATGACCCAACACCAAGAACTCTACAATAAAAAGTCAACCTTCCTTCTTGATGAGTTTTCCTTACACAACTTATCTCAACAAACTTCGATCATCCAACAACTTCTCTAGCAACTTTGACCCCAACAATTTTTCTAGCAACTTCGAACCCAACAACTTCTTCAGCAAATTCAACCCAACAACTTCTCCAGTAATTTTGACCCCAAAAATATGTTCAACAACTTCAACTTAGCAGTTTTAGAATTTCGTTGCACATGAGAGAGAGAGAGACCCATAAACTTTGACTCTAGCTTTCTTCTTGGATTTCGCTTGCTTTAGGACTTCTTCTTTTTAAGATCAAACTTCTTCTCTTATTTCTTCTTGTGTCTTGGATGTGTGCTTCAAATGAGGTCGAATGCCTCTTATATATAGGCTTTATAAGGGTATGAATTGCCTCCATGAGGCCGACTTGTTACAACTAGGTTGACTTGTCTTTGAGGCTCTTTTATGACTCAAATAAATTTATTTTGCATAATACAAGATGCCCAAAGGGGTATTACATATTACAATGACTCAATTGACTACTAGACTTTATGAAAAATCCCTAGAATCACTCAATGGGTGATTTACCTTTAAATAAATGAGCATGAAACCCATGCTTCAAAATAATAATAATAATAATAATAATTTTTCTCTTTTCATCAAATACATAAAATCATGATTACATTAGACATTATGAAGACTGAACCAGGTTATACTTTTCAACAGATGGGAAGATATTCATTGAAGGAGGGCCTTGATGTATCCCCCATCATTGAAATGAAACTGACGCCAAGATAAGGTCTCTGATGATGAAAGATGAAGAATTTATGCACAAATGACACTGGGATGATTGACACAAAAAGTATAATGTTACTTAAAGATGACCGACTCTTGACTAAGACTTCCTTTTAACATATAATGGCATGAAACAATAGTGAACTTGGAAGCATACAATAAATAATACCAAAAAACATGATGGTGACATAGGAGGCATCACCAAATCCCGTAGAGTGGAAAGGTAACCAAGTGAGTGAGATCTTAACTCAATAACACATGACTCGACTCAAGTTGATGGTGTGGTCCTAAAGCTGGGAAATGAACAATTGTAAGAGTATGAATCAAATAAGTTCCATGTTCAAGGGTGATGTACAATTACCATGACATAAATGTTAAAGATAAAAGGAACTTCCCTCCCCCCATTTTTGTATGTGGTATCCCCTTAATAGTTTAGTGATTATGAAAGAGAATAAAAATAAGCTCAATAGGTTCCTTTTTTGTAAGTTTTATAGTGAGGCAGAAAAATAGATAAAAGTACACTCATGTCCTTCCAACGATTTCATGAGCTTGAGAATGGAAAAGAGATCACCCTTTGAATTGAAATTTAACTAACGAGAAGAAAAAGATGAAAATAATTCAACATAGTCATATAGGTTTTACGAACGTGAATAGATGCGAAAAATAAACTCGGGGATTTTCATAGTTTAATGAGTATGAAAAGAATATCAAAAGAGACTCGACATTTTCGTATAGATTTAATGAACATGAAAATACAGAAAAAGGAGCTCGATATTTTCATATTTTAACGAGTGTGAAAATAAGGCCAAAAATCTCACTCTAGAGATACAAGTGGTATAGTGTTATGAATCTTGTTCAGAGGTTAATGGAACTAACCTAAGAAAAGTAAGAAGTAGTGGTGAAGTGTCTAGTAGTGGAAATCCACTCATCTCAACGATGTCTCTGAAAGGGGATGATAGGTTGCAAGATGGAGGAAAGATTGTTTCAAGGCAAGAGGTCGAGCATGGATGTAAGGTTGGGAAGTGCAATGAGGGTGAGTAATGTTATGACAACATCTAGCAGGATAGGGAGGAACATGATGAAAGGCGATTTTGGGGTATACCAATTTCCCCTTCATTTACAAATTTCGATCCTGAGGCCTGTGGGTTATGGCTCACAAACTATCGGAAGCGTTTATTGCTTTAAACTCTGGGACCATTCAACTATCAGGATACAGGAAACACAAGAATTACATGGGAAACACAGGAAACCTGGCCCGAACACATAAGGTCGGACTTCAAATATTTATACAATCCACATTCATAAATCGCTGGGTCTGCCTCTCGGTCCATCGCCTTCCCGCTGTCCTTCGTTATCTCCGATTTGCGATCAACGATTAGATCACGACTGTCAATCCTGACCTTCGATCCAACGCTTGTTGATTCAACCGATCAACAAACTTGCTCGACAGATACTCCACCGTTGATTTCATTCGACGATCCAATGGTTCACAAGGATTTCGGGTAGACAACAAGCACGAGGATTAATTGCCCAAAAAGCGGTTTCCTCTCTCCTCCTCACTGCTACGTGTCCTCCACTGACTGGAATCGGGGGACTACTCATTTTTACCACTTATGGTTTTGAGGCCGCCCAAAATACCACTTCCTGTTGCGAAACCACTTCGCGAATTTGTTCCCTCACATCTCTGCCATGTGATGTTCATTGATTCATAAGATACAACGGATCTCAGGCATCGTTCTCCAACCTCCTCTTGAACTTGATCTCTCTTGCGATTGATGGGTTTACGGCTTTCTCGGGTTTTCCTCTGCCACACTTCGTTAACACACGACACAATAGTTAAATTGATATTGTTGGATCGCCATCGATCCTACAATGGTCAATGGTTGATCAACACATTTATAAACACTGGATTCAATTCCATATATGAAATACACACAGGCTATCTGTATAGTTGTTATCGGGAATAGTGTCCACTCGGATGCTGCTATTCCCACTAAGATTGGTGGCTATCTTAGAAACAAACAAGTAAAGTCTACTTTTGCTTTCCTTTATGAAAATAGATAGGAGTGGAACAAAGG
>APFE030273932.1:9487-26303 GCA_000404065.3 Pinus taeda | reverse complement strand
ACCATTTATGAGCAGTTTTCAGTGGAGAACTTCTAGGAGATGATGTAATCAGCTGACCTTGTTCCTTTAGGCAGTGAAACAACACTTTTAGGGACTTAGGAGCCCTCAGTTTATGGACATTTATAATTGGGGTTGAAGTGCCCAAAAATTTCTATAACAATAGTAACAGATAGGCACACAATTCAACACTGAAACACACACTTTTCTATTATATATAGAACGATTACATCCTAAGACATTTCAACCTTAGTAACATTTCTCCTCTCGACTACATTGTGAATACTCTATATTTGTCCCTCTCATACACATAGACTCTCTTTTTATAAGAGATTACAACAGTAGTGGATCATTTAAGATGCACGATTTCTTCCCGCAATCACTCAACAAACCCCTAAACTCTCTATACGCATACATGGCATATTATATTACATTAAATAAGTCTTCTAGATACTTATCGCTTCCATCAAACTAGCTCTATTATAATAGAAATTCCCTAGTTTACTCCGATGGTCCACGTTGTCCTCCTTGCTCTGCTTTGGATTCCTTCTTTAATTAAGAGTGTCGGATGCTGCTACATTAGATTCCTGAGGCACAAAAATTTATGACCTCTTGGTCATATGCTTCTCCTTATCCCTTAGAAATTCTACCCACTTCTTAGTGGAACTACCTTCATGATCTTCTATGAGCTGCAACCAAACCTTTGCAGTAACAATCTTCTCTGCTACATGATACCTCACCAAGCTTTCTCCTATGAGCTTTAGTCTTTTGGTATCCTTCTGTTTCTCTCCTCTTTGGAACCACTTGAGCACTCAATTCTCTAGGCTTGCTGCAAGTCTTCTCACCTTCCGCTGCCACTATCTGCATGATAGTAAAGACCATAAACTCACCATACTTCAACAACTGTACCTCTTCTCCTTTGCTTGCAAACTCTTCCTCCTTCTCGTAGGAAATCTTTCCCTTAGCCTTTCCCCTTAACCTTTCCTTACTCTGATACCAAATGATGAAAGCAGATTTTGGGGTATACCAATTTCCCCTTCATTTACAAATTTCGATCCTAAGGCCAGTGGGTTATGGCCCACAAACCCTATCGGAAGCGTTTATCACTTTAAACTCTAGGACCATTCAACTATTGGGATACAAGAAACACAGGAATTACACGGGAAAAACAGGAAACCCGACCCGAACACATAAGGCCAGACTTCAAATATTTATACAACCCGCATTCATAAATCGTTGGGTCCGCCTCTTGGTCCATCGCCTTCCCGATGTCCTTCATTATCTCTGATTTGCGATCAATGATTAGATCGTGACCATTGATCCTGACCTTCGATCTGACTGTTGATGATTCAATTGATCAATAAACTTGCTCGATAGATCCTCCACCGTTGATTTCATTCGCTGATCCAACGATTCACAAAGATTTCGGGTAGACAACAAGCACGAAGATTAACTACCCAAAAATCGATTTCCTCTCTCCTCCTCACTGCTACGTGTCCTCCACTGAATGGAATCAGGGGACTACTCCTTTTTACCACTTATGGTTTTGAGGCAGCCCAAAATACCACTTCCTGTTGTGAAACCACTTCTTCATGAATTAATGCCCTCACATCTCTGTTGTGTGATGACTGTTGATTTATAAGATCCAACGGATCTCATGTATTGTTCTCCAACCTCCTCTTGAACTTGATCTCTCTTGCAATTAATGGGTTTACGCATTTCTTGTGTTTTCCACTGCCACACTTCGTTAACACATGACACAGTAGTTAAATCGATATCGTTGGATCGCCATCAATCCTATAGTGATCGATGGTTGATCAACACATTTATAAACATTGGATTCAATTCCATATATGAAATACACACAGGCTATATGTACAGTAACACACAAGCGCACAATTCAACACTGAAACACACACTTTTCTATTATATACAGAACAATTACCTCCTAAGGCATTTCAGCCTTAGTAACAGTTCTCCTCTCGACTACATTGTGAATACTCTATATCTGTCCCTCTCACACATACAGACTCTCTTTTTATAAGAGATTACAACAGTTGTGGATCATTTAAGATGCACGTTTTCTTCCCACAATCACTCAACAAACCCCTAAACTCTCTATACACATACATGGTATATTATATTACATTAAATAAGTCTTCTAGAGACTTATTGCTTCCATCAAACTAGCTCTATTATAACAGAAATTCCCTGGTTTGCTCCGATGGTCCATGTCGTCATCCTTGCTCTACTTTGGATTCCTTCTTTAATTAAGAGTGTCGGATGCTCCTGCATCAGAACATGAGCATAGGAGACCATAAAGAAAATGATAAAAAAGTGTGGGAACCCCCTATAGGGTGATAGCCATAAATGAGAGACAAAGAGAGTCATGATACTTAAGAAAGATGTCATGGTGGGTACTAAATAGGATCTCTGAACCTATGAATAACTACAACATGGGAATTGAGAAGACTATCAAGTGTTATTCTAGGGTTCCCATGGAGAGTAGGCTCTATTGCACAAGTTAAGATGTTTAAAAAGGTGTGTTAATGGCAGAGCCTAGAAGGGTGGGCCCTAAGGAAAAGTGAAACAATGACGAAAAATGCCAATAATGCAACAACAAGATCAATGAATCCTAATCCTATATGCCAATTTTAGCAATATACCTCAAGGAAAGATGAATAAAATGATGTTTTTATTTTTTATTTTTTTTGTGAAATATATACAAATATATATAAGGTAACGCACCTAGAGGTCTAGGCATATTAATTTTTAAGATAGATCCCATTCTGGGGTTCAATGATATCATTCCCATCATAATTAGTGAGAGCATATGCACCCTGATTGAGCACATGTTTAACAATGTAAGGGCCAATATAGAAGGGTTATAACTTTCCAAAACCAAGTTGAACGTGCCACTAATCATAGCCTAGGATTAAATTTCCTTCAAAAAAATTGTGAGCTCAAATAGATTTGTTTTACTAAAGTTTGACACATTTTTGGTGGTCCTCATTGGCAAGAAGAGCATCAAAACATTTTTCATCGAGTTGAGCCAAATAAAGGAGGTATTATTCCTTCGCTAAAGTGTTTTGGAGAAGTTCAAGACCAAGTTTCAATGAGGGAATATCACATTCAATAGGTAACATTGCTTCCAGACCATAAACAATTTGGAAAGGAGTAAATCCCATGTAGTTCTTGGATGAGGTTCGATAAGCCCAAAGAGATGAAAATAACATTAAGTTTCAATTTCGTTGTGACTTCCTACTATATGTTGGATCATAGTTTTGAGGATGCTATTGATGGCCTTGACTTTCCCATTATCCTAACGATAGTAGGGAGTCAAGTTCTCATGGTAGAACCATGTCTTAGCTACTAATCCAGTCATCATGTGATTGTAAAAGTGACATCCATTATGAGTCACAATCTCTTTAGGTAAACCGAACCTAGAGATTATGTGGTGGAAGAAGGAAAGAGACGTAGTGGTGCCATCAACGAAATAGGTAGGCATAGCCTCATCCCATTTGGTGAAGTAACCTACGAACACAATGACATAATTATGACAAGTAGATGAGGAATTCTTGCATTGCATGAAATTAATACCCATTTTGCAAAGGGATCTACAATGACCACAAAATGAAGGGAGGAAGGGTGAGTTCACATTTTACGAGTAAATATTTGATAGGGATGACACTTATAGATGGCAAACATACAATATTTGAATATAGATGGCCAAAGGTACCCATTGTACAAAAATTTCTAAGCAATGGCTAACCCATAGAGATGACCACCACATGCTCATGCATGGAAATCATTTAGGACTTATTCAACCTAATCATGAGTTATACATTGACGTAACACCATATCAACCCAATGGCAATAAAGAGTATCATCAACGATGGTGACAATAATCACAGGATAAATTGGGTCGAAAAAAGATATTCCCGTACCAAGGATCATATGTGCTAATGAGGAAAAAATATTCATCAAGAAAGGAATCATTAACCATTATTCCATCAAAAGCACAGGGAAGTTCAGATAACATTTATGTGAAGATCAGATATTTCTTTGATATGGTGGCCGCAAATTCCAAATAAAGTTCATGCAAGATGATTATGCATTGGAGTACTTTTCCCCATGCACTTGATAATTAAACAAATGTCACATGGAGTTGGAATTAATGACAAAATTGGTCTTGGAATCATGGAAATCCTCATCCTATTGGATGAAAACAATTCTAAGAGTTGAATAAGAGGGATAGGGATAGAAAATGAAGTCTCGAATGTAGCCAGGAGGGATTAATAGTGAGGATGACATCAAGGCCTTTTTTAAGGAATCAAAAAATAATTGTGCTTAGTCAACCCATACAAATGACTATCCTTTTAAAAGGGCACATAAAACACTTGGTGATCTCAACATAATTGGAAATGAATCAACATAGGAAGTTCAATTTAACTTGAAAACTATAAAGTTGACTAATGGTGTTTGGAGGAGGAAACTCGACAATAACCTCAACCTTAAGAGGACCAACCATGATCCCATACTTGGACACAATGAATCCTAGCAATCATCTATAGATAATGAAAATTATGCACTTGTGTAGATTTAAATGAATATTATAGTACTAACAACAAATACATATGGCTTGTATATGTGCAGGATGATGAACTCTTCGAGCAGAGTAGGCAACGAGGTCATCCAAATATGCCTCCACAATTCACCTGATGTAAGGTAAATAATAAGAAATGGCCCACTGGAATGTGGTGCCAACATTTTTAAGACCAAATGGAAGTTTCCTATAAGCAAATGTACCCTAAGGACAAATGAAAGCCATTTTTTTTATATTCATTTTTTATTTGTATTTGACTATAGCTAAAGAAACCATCCATGAATGAAACTATCTCACTACCAGCAAATTCATCACTAATTTGATTAATGAACGAGGTTAGGTAGTTATTATTTAGACATGTTTGATTCATATCCCTATAATTGACATGAACATGAATATAAGCTTGTTTTTTGGTGATAAAAATGATGTTAGGAACCCATTTTGTCAAAGGGGTTGGGTAGATAAACTTAGATTTGCGATAATTTTTTTTTTTTCA
The DNA here is from genome assembly GCA_000404065.3 of Pinus taeda. Classification (NCBI taxonomy): domain Eukaryota; kingdom Viridiplantae; phylum Streptophyta; class Pinopsida; order Pinales; family Pinaceae; genus Pinus; species Pinus taeda. Next base: position 21,204 of record APFE030273932.1, on the reverse strand, counting down.
TGCAAAATATATAAGGATCTATGATAAGCATTTATAAGTGGTGATCTTATTGGGAGTGTGATTCGCTCCAATCATAATGTTTTCATGAACCTCATTTCCTTAGAAATGTTTATGGGAATGATAGGAGAGATGTTCGCAAAGTTCCCATCAGGGAACACATCATGGGCGGTATCAGGATCTCCCACCCAGTTAACATTTCATGAAGAAATGAGGGTATGTAGGTCATCATTCAAGTGTTTCACCCTAGAGAGAAATGATGAACAATGAAGGGATTCAGACTAAGAGGGATCATGGATCATCATGTATTTTAATAACCTTTATCAAAGTGGAATTCTAGTATCAAGGAAATCACGGTAACAAGAACGATCAACAACCTAGGTGAGAGAGGAATAATCATCTAGTTTGACTTCATGGGAAGAACTTGACTCAGGGTCAACAATTTCCATTTTGATAGCTTGATAAGCCAACTTAGTAGGGCTCAAAGGGATATGATCAAATAACATGTCAATGTTCTTAAGAGAAGGAATTATCCAAGGATTAATGGACCACTTGGCACCATATGGGAGAGATGTGCCCATGCTAATAGAGTTAGTTGATCGTGAAAATTTAGGTGGAAGCAGGGAGGAATGTGCCAATTAATGAGGAGTCATTGAACATTTATGCTTCAATTCTTTCATCAAGAGTGGTGGAATCACTTACAAAGGGGACCAATTGACTATCATGAAATCGAAGATTAGGATTGCAAAAATCTAATTAGTCAATAGTGATTATCGTACCCTGATGAGGGAACATCATGACTCGAAATATTGAATACATGACAATAGTCATCAAGTGATGCATTGATGACCTTAACATTGATAGAGATTGTTTTACCCCTATATTGATAAGTATAACAAAGAATACCCCTTGAGGCTACAAGATATGTCCATCAAAATCCTTCAAAGCTAATCTAGGTGAAAAAGGGTCAGGGAACCAAAAGATTTCCAACACTTCAATGACATAATGCAAGTTGATGCCCCCTCATCCAAAGTTGTCCTATGAACACGTTTTTTGAATACTTGAACCATAATATAAATGCCAGATTATGTGGAAGATGAGGTTTCTATATTTGAATTTGAGGGATCCACACCAACAATAGCATATAAGAGTGCCTTGTGTTGCATTAGGAAACTTTCCAAAAATTCTACTATGGATATAGTAGCTAGGGCTTAGGCTAGATGATTTATGATACTGTAGTTGTGAACAACCCTTACATTAGGATTAGGTGTAGTCTTTTGAAGTGCACCCTTAGGTGGGCACGCCACAATGTTCAATGATGGCTTATCAAAATGGAGTTGGCCATCAGGTAGAGGTTGGGTCACATGCTCCAAGGTAGAAGTTCCACTCTTAGGATTCTCATAATTACATGCTCTAGTAGTGACATTGATAGTTGATTTAATCATAAAGACATCTTGTGTATAAGACAAGGCATTAGAAGAAGTGTTTCCCTTACATTCTCCTTTCTAAGGTGATGGAGGGTTAGCAACCATATGTTGTTTCTAGTTAGAAAAAGGATTTGTCAACATAGTAAGTTGACGAGAAGCAGGTTTTTGTGAGAAGTATCAGTGAATCTCATCTGATTGGGGGAACTCATGAGTAAGATGGTCTTCCCCAAAAACCTAGCAAGGAAAATGGTTCTTCTTTTTATTCTCCTTGGTGCCACTCCCAGTTTTCTCTTGGGTTTGCATGGCCCCTTCTTTCTCATTGGAAGATTTATATTGATTAATTTTCTTCTTACATCTTGTTTTTTGATGGTTCTTGGTTGATGTGGACCGAATAGAGTTGATCTCGGAGGTGGGAATAGGGTCATTAGGAGTTTGAGTAGAAGGATTTTCATCTGGGACACTAGAATATATATTCATTTGACCCATTTGAGAAGACAGTTGGCCTATGTTTCCAGAAGATACAAACCCCACAAATCCATCAACATTGGTTATAGGTTTATTATTCAAGGAGTGTTAGGAATAATATCATATAAGTTACTCGCTTGAAAATAGATCAAGTCAAGTTGATGGCCACACATGATTGATTTCTCCTCGTTTTTGGCTCCTACCTTTGCCACATACTAAACAATTTTAGGCAATAAGAACATAATGAACCACTAATTTTGAAACTCATGAGGAAGCCTATTTCTAAGAAGGGTCCTCCACTCATGAATGTGATTAGAGATGTATGTGGAATTATCTTAACAGAAGCTAGTGAGAATATTGGTACCAACCCCATACCTAACATGTAATTGATAATGGTTAACAAAATACTACTAAAGAGAAGAAATAATCATAAGTGACACATTCTAATTCAATGCACCATTTGGTAGCATTTCTAGTGAGAGATCGTTAGAAAATATGCAACCTAATGCTATCATCCATAAATGAGTTGGATGAACACCAAAAATGATTAGTAGTGATGTGGGTTACAAGGTCTTATCTAAGTTTACCACCAAATTTAGGAATGTCCAATGGAATTTTATGGGGGATAGGTGGCCATGTAATATTATGCTTGATGGGATCATTCATTAAATTATACAAATTAGGCCAAGCTACTATTTCCAGAAAAGGTGAAGTTAATGATGATTCAGCTAGGTTAGGTTCCCTCTGTGAACCAAGTGGAGGTGCTTCACACAGAGCTTCATTGCCAATGTTAGGTTGATTCATGGAAGTTGTTTTACTAGAGGTTTTATCTCCAACACCCATGTAAACCAGGTTTTAGTTAATGCCCCCAACATGAATGCCTCAAGTTGCAAAAGGATTCCCAAAGGGTTGTTGACCTCCTAGGCCATCGGGTGGTCCAAAAGGGTTATTAAAAGGATTAAGACCCCACATATTAAATATATATAAAGTTTTAGTCCCTTATGGGTATTCCATGGATCAAATGCATGACCATGAGATGTAGATTCCCTTAATGGTTGATTTCCAAAAGGATTCAAGGACCCACAAGAAACAAATGTACCCCCATCTATGCTATAGGATGAAATGGATGAGGTGAAAGGCTTCCAACCAAAAGAAATTCCATGGTTAAGTATAGTTATACCCCCTACTGAGATACCGACACCCATTGTGGGGCTTGAGGACAAGACATAAAATTTACCTTTCACTCCTATTTCAATATCATAGCTTATATATTGTGTGTTTTCTAGAGGAGAAGAAAATATATCTCAAGTTAATTTTAGTTAATGCATTACTTTTGAAGGTGTTTCTTAAGTTAGGGGTATGATGGATGAAACTGTGTGATGTGAGGACTTGTATTTTCAAGGAAACCATGCGAAATGATGAACATGCAAGTTTTTATTTTGATGAATTCTACCTAAGGAAAGGAGAGGTATTTTCTTTTAAATGCAAGTATGTAAAAAATCCTTTTTCTCTCTCATTCAACACTTAGATCCAAAAAACAAATAAAAAAACTAGTTGCAAATGTAGAAAAGATAAAATCAAAAGGAAACAATAAAAAAAATATACTCAAAAGACCAAAGCCCTAACCTACAAGAAAGTATGCACTAATATATGAAAAATCAATCAAGAATCACACTTACAAATATGGGTTCTTAGAATAATGATGTCAGAGAGGTATCTGGCCACCAAGGTCTTTGATGGGAATCAAACCCAAGATAGAGCTTAAAACCCTCATAAAAAATTAAAATTCACAAAAATTCAAGCACATTTGGTAAAATACACAATAACCAATCTAAAAAACAACAAATCCAAAATAAAGTCCTAATGGGCTTACAATGATGCCAAAAAAATGAAAAAGTTTTGAGTGAAACCCCTAAAAAATCTAAAGAATATCCTTTAATGCTCTGTTCATAAAGAAACTAAGAAATAGAGAGCTGGCAATGCTTTGTTGTAGAGTAGTTGGAGAACCAGAGAGGCCTTTAACTCCCTATTTCTAGCTGTGCACAAGAAACAAAGGGGAAAAACTTATTTAAAGATTTTGAACACTTGGGATTTGGATCTAAGTTTGTGAACAAGTTTATGACTACTGTAAATGACAAATGAACAAGAAAAGCCCCTAAAAAAGGAAAAAGCAAAAGCTACACAAATTCTTTCACTTGGTCTCCCCAATGGAGTTTCCAATTCTTTTTACTGACAATTTTCTACCTACAATAGTAAGATACTTTAAGTTTAATAGACTTTCCCAACTTCTACATAGAAGGAGGGTGAGTGAAGAATGTGATACAATAAAAGAAGACACTCCCAATCATGCAAGAAAGAATTGATAAGGAAGAGAAATAAATGTTACCATTTTATCGTGAAAACCTATCTCTATTAATGATGAGAGCTTGAGAGGAGTTCTCCTAGAGATTTGAACCCCTACTCCTCTCCTAGATTTCAAATAAAAAAGAATAAACAACCTGCTACTTTCCTACAATTACAATATTAGTGAAAGAAAACTATATAAAAAATACAACATATAACAATAATACATGAACGAACATGGGGTTAAGCCTTTTACTTTCTATTAATATCACTAGAAAATGTACTAAGTTGAGGTTCATGCAACCTTATCCCAAGTAACTCTCTCACCTATACTCACTAGTATCTAGACTCATGACATAAGCTTATTGCAAGAGCACTTTGAAAACATTTCAGAATAGTAACATTTTCCTCTTATATAGAATTCTCTTATGATTTTCCACATTGAACCTAGACATATTCTTGACCACATCAGTGGTTCTAATTAAACATGACCAAATCAATCATGACCTAATCAAACATGAACAAATCAACCTTATGCACGCAAAAAATTCACTATGATTCTCCATTGTTGTGACAAAAGGGTGTTGTTAGCCTCTCTTGAGTACACTAATGAGGGGAATTACTAAGTCTATTGTTTCTCTTCTAGAATATCATAAGAGCATTGAAGCCACTAGAATCTCTTTTTTTTTAGTCTTCCACTAAGCATATTTGACCTTTTGACTTGGCAAGGGTTGTTCCCTTCTATTGGACTCTAGGGGGTGGATTTTTGAGCTATAACACTCTCTCTAACTCATCATTCAATCTTCAATTCTCTATCTGCAATAAGGAAATATTAGTTTACACTACAACAACTTCTTTATATAGTAGAGCATACGATTTATATAAGGTATTTCATGCAATTTTGTGCAGTTTTTGGAGAATCAACTCCCCATATTCATCAAGGGTACCCATCTTTAAATAAGCTTTCAAACATTTAAATGTTATTTTTAAATGGCTAGTTGATCTTCAACTAGCTCGAAAAATACATACTCATAGCTTTAATACACCAACAAAAAAAGGATGTCAAGGATATAGGTCCTTGATATTGTCTTATACATCAACCCTATGCCTCTAGAAACTTGTACAACAAGTATATAACAATAGCTCAAAACTTAGGAAACTAAGCAAGATAAAACTCAATCTACCGAAGAGTATTAACAATTTGTCTCAGAATGTTGTAAAATATGTATATAACAACACACTGCTCAAAAATTATGAAACAAAACAAGACAAAACGAAACTCAATTTTGTCTTTAATAACATGAGTATTAATAATTTATCTCAGAATGTTGTAAAACAAGTATAAACCAACACACTACAAAACTTCTGCAACAAAGCAAGATAGAACTCAATTCTATCTCCAACAAAAAAAGTGTTAATAATCTGTCTCTACAGTCAACTAAAACCTACAGATAGAAATATAGCTTCCATCCAAACACCAATAAAGATGGTGTGGAAAATCAAAACAATCCCTAGGTATTAGTTGAATATCAATCAAAAGGAAAAACTTTATTTTACCACAAGTCGACTTATACCAAGTCATATAAATGCTAGTCAATTTCCAATTGACCCAATAAGAGGCATATGCCAATAGCTAATATGGTGCAATTCCCATCTACTCTTTTAAATTTCTCCAATTTGTTCTTAGTATACAACAATGAAAACTGTTAAGGAATGAAAAACCGTGGAGTAGAGATTGTTCTTCTCAATATTACAAATTAGTTAAATAAGATTACATTGGAGACATTAGTAATAAATGAATGCAATGAGACTGAATTGAACTCAAAAGAACTTTACTAAACTCAACTAACTATGACACTTGGATGGACAATTATGACAATTATGAAATAGACATGAAACTCATTTTCAATATAATCCATTTGCATAAAATAATATGAAGAAAAATATTGCATGGTGATCCAAAGTGCTCTTAAAAGGGTTGACACTTCTTTTCTCCTAGTTATGGTGAATCTTCCTTGAGGTAGAGGAGTTGAATCATCTAATGCATGAGAGGGAAAAATTGAATCATCCAATGCATTAGAGGGAACAAAGGATATGAAGGTGTCCTATGATTAAAAAACAAGCCAAGAAAGTTATAATCAAACTAATAATACGAGGAGATTTCTACAGATATGTTTTAGAATACATGAAAACTAATAGCAAAGTGTGGACTAGAAATTAGGAAACTACGTCAAAATTTAACACCAATTAGAATGCTTCCTCACAAGGTATTTTCAAAAATGGTAAAGGAATCAAGGAATTGAGGGGACTTTATAAGAGTAAATGAACAATATAAATAGGCAAAGAAATGATCACAAAGCATAAGTGAACATTAGGTTAGTTATTGTGAAATGGTTTGTTTATATGGAAAAGTCATGTTGTATGTTTTGAGATTAACCTCAAATCATACTTTTTTCTTAAACTAACCTTTTGTTCCACAAATCATAACTCTTATAATATAGTATGATAAGAATTGGGATAATGAAAGTTTGAATAAGTACACCTCAATTATGTAACACAAATTCTATTGGAGCCTTTAAGGACCTAAAATGAAGTATCAAAAATAATTGTGGGCCAATTAAAGAGTTTGAAGCCCTAAACCACTCATGTAGAGTAAGTAATTACCCTATGCATGCCTAACCAAATCAACAATTAAAGGTAGAGTATGTAATTATTCTATACATATCTAACCAAATGAACAATCAAAAGCTAAAAAAAGAAGGATAATAGGGAAAAATTCAAGGATGGAAAATGTAAAAACTTTGGTGAATTTTGCTAATTCTTAATATACAAAATATAACTCGTGTCGCAATGTTTTTATAAAAATATTCAAATAATATTTTTCCTGAAAAATTAACCCATATTTAATTCTTAAAATTTTCTATCAAATAAAATAAACCCTACCTACACTCTAGATATCCTTAAGGAACTCTAAATATCCTTAAGGATTAAGGATATCTAATAGATTGCACATCTAAATTAATATAAAAAAACTCGCAGAAAAAGATCCAACATAAAATAACATTAGAGAAATATTTAAACCATCATTAAACAAGTCATGCATTAATGTAACCACAACTACAAATATGATCCATTACAAACCACATATGCTACATTACGAACCACAATTTGGATACTAAATATTGTTTTTCAACCCAATTGTAACTGGGACTCTAATTATATATGCCTAGCTGACCGTTCAACTATACAGCGTAGCATAATTAGTAGCTTGCCATGATATTTCTTTGTAAGACGTATGAATATTTTATTTTAAAGAAATTCTAACGGCAAATTCTTCCGTTAATTTTCATGTTTCACGGGTGGCAAACGAGATAAGTTATGGACCATGATTATGTAGCCTAACAATGAGGGTATTAATACAATTGAGTGCATGACCTCTTTGTGGGGTTAGTTAAGAGTTTTTTAACGTTATGAATTACAAGGTGGCAAAGGAGATAAGTTGTGGACCATGATTATGGAGCCTAACAATGAGGGGATTAATACAATTGAGTGCATGACTTCTTGGGTTAGTTAGTTAGAGTGTTTAAGTGTTGTGAATTACAAGGGTGGCAAAGGAGATAAGTTATGGATCATGATTATGGAACTTAATAATGAGGGGATTAATACAATTGAGTGCATGACATTTTTGTTAAGTTAGAGTGTTTCACTGTTATGAATTATAAATAAGAAATTATAAACTTGAATCAATCTCTAAAAGTAATTAACTTATAAATAAGAAATTATAAACTTAATCAATTTCTAAAAATAATTAACTTATAATATATTACATTCTTAAATCTTTATATTTATTCTAAAAAAAATAATCTTTAAAAAAATCCATGGACATTTTTTACAATCTCTTATTGATATACATTATATAATAATGTCAATAATAAATTTAACCAATTAATTAAAAATATTTAAAATGTTTTGGTGAAATCCAATATCTTTATTATTTATTCTAAAAAGAAATATCTTTAAAAAAAATCACAATGGACATTTTTGCAATTTCTTATTGATATACATTATATAATTGCCAACTGAATAATTTAACAATTAATTTTAAATATAAATGTTTTGGTGATCCAATATTATAAATGATATTATAATTATATTAATCATAATATATATATATTATGTAAATAAAAATATTAATAATTTAAAAATAATATAATCTTTTGAATTCAAGTTTCTGTAATTCAAATGAATTAAGAAAAGTTTTTCAATAAAAATTTATATAAGAGAAATTTTTGGCCAAAGCTTTTCGAACTAAAAAGTGTGGTTCATCATAACCACACTTGTTGGTTCCACCAAAAAGATCATAACCACATTTGTTGGTTCCGGCCAAAAAATCTCTAAATTCTCTTATGTGATTTTTACCAAAAAAAAATTTTTTTAATAATTTTTGTAAATCATAATTTAATATTAAAAATAAATTATTGAGTAGAGAAATTCATTCTCAGTATTTCATCAAAGTTAAAATTTTGATCATATAATTAAATCCCTATTGACCCATATTAAATCCGTATTTAAAATAGATCTATGTTAGTATATGGTCTTTACTTATATTAATTTAATTTACCAATAAAATAATCTTGTATCCCTAATTGTTAAAATTGTGATTTGTTATGATTTATTTTGAATTGTTAAAATTGTGATTTGTTATGATTTATTTTGAATGCATCAAAAGAAAAGAAAAGTCAAGCCGTGAGCAAGTTTTTAAATTATTTGGAGAAGTGATATAATTAGAGTTCTAAATTCTCTACACTAGAAGTACATATCGAGACCAAGGACAGTGACTGCCTAAATTTATTATGCGGAAAGCTTATATGTTGTCTCTACATGGACTACTCTACAGAAATAAAGACTCAAATCTTAGATAAGAGGCCAAACTCACACTGGCCACTGAATTCGCTTTTACAGTTTCTACCAACACTATCAGAACTGGCTATCTCTATAAACGATCCATAACAGGTAGGTCTATTTACAGTTTCTCCAGGTCTATGTCTGCAGATGGGTTTATTTCCCGCAAATCTGCCACTGCAGAGTCCAGATCTCGGTTGGTTCTCTCAGCTTCCATTCGTGCTCTTCTGAGATCTTCAACTGCACCTCTGCAATCTAAAATATCTTCTTCTCCACATTCCAATCTCTCGTCTGCATCTTTCAATGCCGCCATAACTTCTACCATCCGAATGGCAATATCCATTTTCCTCTCGTTCAGTTTCGCGAACCGCTCCTTCAAATCCAGTCGCCGTCCCCTGACCCTTTCAACTTCATTGATTTGGGCAATCAAATTCTCAATTTCGATTTCGTTGGGGCATGAATTTAGATTCCCCATGGCCTCCATTGTTGCTCCAATCAAATCTACTACATCGGCTCTCACAGATATCATCCTTTCAACATTGAGAGGTGGCAATAGATTCTGTAATAATACGTATTCCTCGAACAGTCTCTGCTCTTCTCGGGTGTCCAGGGAATAATGCTTATGCTCGCTTGCTAATTCTCCAACCGAGATTGCAGAGCTGCGTATTGCCCTGCCCAAATGGTTCCATTTCTCATGCACTTCTTGAAGCCTCGTGGAATAAACACCACGGAGTTCTGCTATTCTCTCCCTAGCTACACACTCCAGCTTATCTCTGTCAAGAGGCTGGTGCGGATCTTTCAGCATGAGGTGAAATTCCTCGTCATATCGCGGCAGGATGGCTCTAAATATATCCTGAAAATAAAAATTCAACACCAGAGCTCAATACAAGTGACAAAGCTTAGGGAAGTAATTAGTAATATATAAAAATTACTGCGAATTAACTACATGGACTAAGTCCCCAATTCCCAGAACATAGGATTAACCATAGCTACCCAGTTTAGTCATATTAACTATATTGGCCGAGAAGTTAGAAATTCGCCTATTGAATTGGCATCATAATTTCGTAATCTGAATTGAATAAATAATTTTTCTTAACCTTAGAATTCTATATTAAAAAATAAAAAAGTTGCAAGTTTTATATTAAAAGAATGTTCTAAAACAGTATACTGCATGTTAAAATTTTTGGAGTTCATCCAATTTCATAATTCGAATTGAATACGGATTTTTTCTTAGCCTGAAAATTCTATATTAAAAAAAAAATGTAATTCTTATATTAAAAGAATTTGCAGTTACGAAAATCAGTAACTTTCATATTGAAATATAATAAAAAATGTTACATTTACAGTTGCAAAATGCTAAATTCCATACTGAAAATAAGTCCATATAATAGATTCCCAATAAAATGAGGTGAGTGTGAAAATTAATCTAATACCATTAAAAATTTGAAAATTTTCCAAAATCATTATAATAACTTAATATCTATGACTAATATCAATGTATAGTAAAACATAATTAATATAAATACATGGCAGAACACTGTTAAGATTATTGCAAATTGATTCTAAACACTGACATGTTCCAACTATTTACTAAACCGGATGATGAAACCTACATCCAGGGGAGGAGGACGCTGTGTGTGGACAGGGCGGTCGTTCCGACGATTTCTTCTACGGCGTCTCTTATCAGCATTACACAACATTGTTGTCAGCATAATATATCTTGGCAGCCAGTAATAAGGCGGATCCTCCTTAAAAATGGTTGGATCTGTCAAAACAAAATCACCAAATTATTACTATAAGCATGCTCTGTAATATTTCCCTCTGGCTTTGATAAGTTGGGCTGGTTTACGTTGAATACCGTGCAATAAACAGTTGAGCAGAATTGGGAAAATCGAGCGCCGTTGGGATTGAAGCAGTTGGGATGAGGCCCATGTTCTCACAATGCAGAGTAAGTTTGCTTAAAAAACTATTCGTTTGGTATGAGAATTGGAAGCGTTTGTGTTTAAACGTTTCACAAAAACAGTTGTCACTCGCGTTGCATGCGTTTGGTAGAAATTTCGATTCGCCTTCACCTCTGGCTGGTAAGTCGAATCGTTAGCCGTGTAACTTATGATGTTTGACTTAATTATTTGGTGTCGATTCGAATGAAGGTAGTGTAATTCAGTCACCCAATTTGAATGCGACTCGTGGGCGGTATGAACAGAGTCTAATTCAGGTCAATTTGGTCAATTTGGAGCTTGGAATTAGAAAACGAAAAAAAAGACCTGAGTTCCCTTTATTTTCAATAAATCGAGGTGAAAAGTTGGATAAGAATTTCAATTAATTCAATCAATTAGGTGTGAACTAAAACTAGCCAATTTTAGGTTAATATTTTGGGGCATCTTTATACCAAAAATAATAAATTTTAGGTGAATATTTTGGGGCTATCGTCGAATATTTGGGATTCCGATGGATATGGGCATGGTCGCGTTTATGTACATCGATTCCGGAATATTTGAGGAATCTGCAATCCACTTAAGTTACTGATATTTTGGGGAATTTTTATTCCTTCTGATTACCTAATATTTTGCAAATCAGCGATAA
>APFE030273927.1:25544-39378 GCA_000404065.3 Pinus taeda | reverse complement strand
AAAAATTCGTAAAAATTAATTTAAATATATTATTATTATTATTATTATTGGAGTTATATGATATATAAAAATATGTTTATTGAATCACCCCCACTATTATTATGGGAATCCTTTAATTCGAAATAGTTGTTCTTACATTACCATGGATTAGAAATACAACATGCCCAATATGACATGTTGATATGCCATCTTCTTAAATTAATTAATGTGAGATAATTTCATTAATATAGTATATTTAGCTTGAAAATAAATCCTATCATTGATATGTCAATATTACCATGAATATTCCAACATATTCAATGGGTTCAGAAATCTTATCATTGACATGTCAATATTACCATGAATATTCCAACATATTCCATGGGTTCAAAAATCTTATGATTGATATGTCAATATTACCATGAATATTCCAACATATTCCATGGGGTTTAAATATCTACGATGAACCTAATAATTAAATTATAATTGTGGAAGTTCTATTATTATGATTAGCATAATTATAGGAACATATATTTTTGAATTTATTTTCAATTTAGGTTAAAAGAAAATATTAACATTAAATTATGACATACTAGGGAATGCATATAAATTAAATGGATCAAACTCTAAATATAATTCAATCCATGATAACCATCAAAATGTTTAGCCCAATATTCCTATCACATTTCATAGATTAAAAAAACATAGAAATTAACTAAATTATAACTATGAAAGATATATTCTTCTGATTTGAACAATTTTAGGCATATCTAGTTTGGAATTTATTTTTAATTTAATTTAAAAGAAAATATTAACATTAAATTAACAAACTAGGGAAGCCATATAAATTAAATAGATCTCAATGCAAATAAAATTCAATCCATGATAATCATCAAATTGTGTAACACATAGTACCTATCACATTTCCTAGATTAAAAAAAAAAATTAACAAAGTTATAACTTTATTACAAGCTATATTGTGATTATTTATAATAATATTTTTTCATGCATATTTCAACAAAAAATAATCTTAGTGGAAAATTTTACCGTTGAAATTTAGCCCTTGGTCTAAATGAAAGGGTTTCTAATTTTGAATGGAAAATGGTTTTGTATCATATTGCATTATTAATAGTAGCCCCAAGATTATTTTATAAGAAAAATAGGTATGGAGGTTAGCATAGCCTTATTTCAATGGAGGGGCTACTAATTTCCATTTACCCCAATTTTCAAGCACACGGATTTATGGTACCCATTTCTCCCCTTTATGTCCTGAATTTTTTTGCTTAATTTTTGCGAGATGTAATAATTTTTTGTTTGGAAACCCGACCAACCAAGTAACCTTAAATGTTTCAAAATATTAAAAGTAAATATATATTTTATGGCTCTCAAATACAATACATGACATTTATCTATATGGCCATAGGCAACAGAGCTAAGACAAGGAAACATAAATGAAAACTAAAGATACATAGGCAGATAGGCATGCATGCATATTTATGGGGATCAATAAGCTTTACAGGGATTGGATGTTTACTCCTCGGAGTGCACCCACTACTAGGAGGAGGTCATATTTTCCATTAAGTTCTTGCAAGCACACCACTTGTATGACCAACATCAACAGTAGAACCTTCCATATCAGCAAACATCTCAGTGTTTTTAGGATTATGTCGCTCATTGAACAGTTCCCTTTCCACCTAAGTGATCTCTTCTTGAATTGGTTAATTGTTCAAATGCCTCTAATGATTGGTTGTGCTCCCATGTCTAATTTGAGCTCCACAATAACCTATCCCTTCGTAGTAATATGTTCCTCGCTAGAGATTAGAAGTTTGTCTAGGCATGGAAGTTTGTAGAGGTGAACATGAATGCTAAAAATTTTAATGGCTGGATATATGAATAGCTGGGTAGGTGTTTTGAAAAACGAAATAGGATCTCTGCTACTCATGGACAATGGACGCATAATTTTAAGTTTCAACGGAATGTTCCAGAAATCTACGGGGCTTGAACGAGAACCCTTAAATCTATGCAGAATAAACATATTTATTACAACATCTATGGCCTGGAACAAAGGGAAGGAAGGAAAAATACTAAAAAGTATAAACAAATGAAGCTACACTTTCTCATCTGAACCCTGTGATGTAAAAGGTCTCTTTTTAGCCTCATTCGCTATCACAATAACATGTGGAAGAATTTTTTTCATAGTTGTTTTCATGCATGGATTCAATTAGATTCGGTACAAAAATGCTTATATGATTTTTTTGGGTCCAAAGAATAATTTAGTTATTATATCCTTGAAGTTAAAAAAATGAAGTCATTAAGCAAAAGTTGCAATCTTACTACACTCAACTACTTTAATTTAGTTTGCTTCTTAGAACCAAAACCCATCCAGTTAAGGAAAAGTACTTGTTATCCAGCCTTAAAGCAGGGCTAATATGCCCGAGAAGTCACACGCGACTGTTGACCAGTCAACATATAAGCTTGAATCAGGCTCTGGGCAGCACGAGACTGTTCAGGGTTGCCTGATATCTCAATAACACGATCTGAAGCACCAGTAATAGGGTCACGCAAATTTACAGAAGCTCCAGATATCTCAACGAGTTCCTCAAAACTAAAAGCACAGCCTGGAAACTCATCCTTTCGCGGTATCTGAATTTGTGCACCAGATTAGGTTCTCATTTTTTTAATGTTATTTCTACCTTTTCCAATCAATCTTCCGATCTGGCTGTTAGCAACTAGCAAACGAGCATTTTGTTGCCCCTTTTTGTCAGCATCGTTATCTTTATCTTTAACAGAAGATTCTTGGGCAATAACAGAATGCACTCTAAAAAGAGCATCCTGGGCAGGACAAATAGGTTCATTTTCATCCTCGTCCTCATTATCCTTCTCCTATATCTTTTGCTGGGAGGAGGGCTGAAGACTACTATCACGCGCTCTTCAACGCCTGGAACAACATCTCTTATTTCTGTCATGGGTATCTGCAAGATCATTTTCCAAGCGTGTACACCTTCCAAATGCAGAGTGCAGAAAATGGACAGGGAATTGCGGGATCGTTCTAGCTTTAATGTAGGAATAATCGAAAAAAGAGCTAAATAGGTCGAAATATTTCATTTCTTTTATGGCACTGAGGTTATTTATCATTAAGTAGGACATTATAAATCAATCATAAAAATAACCTCTTACGTGGCTTGTTTGATATATTAAAAGGCCTTTAAAAAGGCACTGTCATAAACTTAAATCAACTCATGAATACCAAATTTCACTTCAACGTGTTGACTTTTTTTTGTTTTAAATCTGTCCTATAAACCCGTGCGTATCCGTCGGTTTATTAACGCAACTCAACGAAACTTCTCGTCTGATGCCACGCTGGCCTGCAATACCTATCACCTGATGCAAGCCAAGCCTGCAATACCCAGGATCTAAACTTGTGTTGGCCAGATAATTAGAATTGATGGCCCTTTAGAAACTGCCTGAAGGCTCCCAACCAGAAGAGCTCTCACACTCCCTCTCTCTGATCCTCAATGTCTTTGAGGATTCCTAATTTATAAAAACTAAGCATGATCTAGAATCATCCCAACTAAAAGCTCTAAGAGTCTAAATGCAATGCATACACAGGGTAAAAAGCATCTTGAGGCTTTTTCCCATCTTTTTCCCTGTTCTAAAATAGAAAAGCCTTCCTTATCCACATCGATTGCTTTTATGCCTAAAAACACTCCCTATTTTATTAAAAATAACAAAATATTTAAAATAATCACACCCCCCCTTTTTATTCCATATTTACAGATGAAGAGGGTCTTGATGCTCCTGCATCATATGATGCAGGAGCACGCGACTCAGAGAAAAGCCTGCACTTTCTATGTTTCTTTTTCCAGTTAAAAATGTGTTTTTTCTCAGTTAAAAATAGGAAAGTAAAAAAATTATGTAAATATTCTTTTCCCTAAATAAAAGGATAGAATCTGGATAAGAATTTCTATATTTCTAGTTAAAATTAGGATAAGGATGGGGAAAAGCTTCCAGCTTTATATCATTATGTAAAAGAGGAAAAATCATGTTTTTTCTAGAAGATAAGATCTCAGAACATCTATTGTACATATCCATTATTATTATAAATAAAGCTGCAGCTGAGCTCTCATCTCATCGAGAGAGAGAAAAGAGATGAGAGGCAATAAGAGTGGTTTTTTTTATGAACCCTCTCATGTAATTGAATGGCGTTATTAATGCATATATTTTTAACTAACTGTAAAAATATTTGAGGTTTCCGCAGCCTTACATGGCGCAACTGGTATGTAATATATATTATATATAGCTGTATGTTAATTACCCTGGCAAAGTGTGGCGTGGATTATTTCCTTTGTTTTCTTTTTGGATTGAAATTTGAGTTGTAACCGAAAGTGGAAATGCGGCTGTGTGTTTTCATCGATGATATTTTTTATTATTCGCATGGGAATTATGTTGAACGCTGCTTGTAGAATGGTGATCCATGACACGAGCAAAAGTGTATGTGTTGGATGACTCTATTAAAGGTGCAAGTTAAAACTGAATTCGGTGGCAACGCTTGAAACTAAATTGCGTATATATTTATGTGTTAGCAACGTGGTGCGTGGGGTTGAATGTTAATTGAATTGCATATATATAATGGTGCGTATATATAAATTCAACCCGTATTCATTCAGTGAAATCCGGACGAACGTTTGTTTGATTTTCTGTGAGAATTCCTTTATTTGTCATCCATGTAAAAGGCAGCGTAAGAACCTTATTAATCTGAATCAGGGAACAGTATTTGTTGAACAGTCTTAATGCATGCTTTTATGTACATGAGTGACAGAGAAGGATCCTGGTTTGCAGGCTAGCGGAGCAGCCTGTCATCAAGTGGTATCAGAGCTAGATTGCTCAGTGAAGAGAAGTGGCGGTGAACCTGAAGAATCCAATAAGGAATTGGATAGAGAGGACAACTGAAGTGTTCTCACGAGAGAGTGACAGGTTGCAGAAGCCTAGAAGGAGCAAAGGTGTTGCTCAAGAAGAGGTTCCAGACAGAGAACCCGTGCTTACCAAAAGACTAAGTGAGGAGGGCTTAGTGAGGTAAGATTGGAGCTAGGAGGATTAGCTGTTGCAGAGGCTTGTTGCAAAGGAGCTTGTGAAGAAAGAACGAGAAGAAGATGACTACTAATAGTCATAGCAGAGGTTCAGGAAAAAGCCACAGTAGAGGATATAAGAAAGAGGATGCCAAGATAAATGGGACTGTAAATGATGATGTGATGCTTCAACAATGATACAAAGAAATTGTACTGCTGGAATACTGGTTGGAGAATCTAGGATATGACAGGGAAAATGAAGCAGATGGAAGAGTTCAATACAGGGAACAAGTACAGGAAATTGCCATGGAAGTAGAGGACGGTAAGAAGGTGAGACTAGCTGATAGCCTCATGGTAAATACAAATCAACATGCTGAAATATTGCCAGAAAAAGCTGAGGAGAAAGCAAGTGAAAATTTTTTGGATCCTGAAAAAGACTTGGAGCTGCAGAAAAAGAAATTAGTGACTGAAGCGACAAATGAGACCAGTGGGTCTTGTGATTTTAATGCTAACAATTTGATTGTGTTTACAGGTGATGAGCCAAAGTATGTTGCAGAGGGACAAGAAGTTTGGGAGGTAGCAACATCTATGGTGGCAGCTGAATTAACAAAAATTGGGAACAGCAACAGCAAGCTGGACAAAGAAATTGAAGAAATATGGCAGCTGATGATGCAGCAATCAAATTGGAAGAAAATAGAAATAACATCAAGCAAGATCAATCAGAACTTGAACCTGATTGACAGAAAGAAGAAGATGGAGGAAAGGACAACAGAAATGCAGCGGCAACAAAGGAATAAAGCATTTGGACGGTTGCAAAACAAAGTATGGGATCCAAGAAGATCACATGATCAGGAGATCATGATCATTTTCAACCTTGGGAGTCTGATGCAGGAGCACGCGACTCAGAGAAAAGCCTACACTTTCTATGTTTCTTTTTCTAGTTAAAAATGTGTTTTTTCTCAGTTAAAAATAGGAAAGTAAAAAAATTATGTAAATATTCTTTTCCCTAAATAAAAGGATAGAATCTGGATAAGAATTTCTATATTTCTAGTTAAAATTAGGATAAGGATGGGGAAAAGCTTCCAGCTTTATATCATTATGTAAAAGAGGAAAAATCATGTTTTTTCTAGAAGATAAGATCTCAGAACATCTATTGTACATATCCATTATTATTATAAATAAAGCTACAGCTGAGCTCTCATCTCATCGAGAGAGAGAAAAGAGATGAGAGGCAATAAGAGTGGTTTTTTTATGAACCCTCTCATGTAATTGAATGGCGTTATTAATGCATATATTTTTAACTAAATGTAAAAAGATTTGAGGTTTCCGCAGCCTTACATGGCGCAACTGGTATGTAATATATATTATATATAGCTGTATGTTAATTACCCTGGCAAAGTGTGGCGTGGATTATTTCCTTTGTTTTCTTTTTTGATTGAAATTTGAGTTGTAACCGAAAGTGGAAATGCGGCTGTGTGTTTTCATCGATGATATTTTTTATTATTCGCATGGGAATTATGTTGAACTCTGCTTGTAGAACGGTGATCCATGACACGAGAAAAAGTGTATGTGTTGGATGACTCTATTAAAGGCGCAAGTTAAAACTCAATTCGGTGGCAACGCTTGAAACTAAATTGCGTATATATTTCTGTGTTAGCAACGTGGTGCGTGGGGTTGAATGTTAATTGAATTGCATATATATAATGGTGCGTATATATAAATTCAACCCGTATTCATTCAGTGAAATCCGGACGAACGTTTGTTTGATTTTCTGTGAGAATTCTTTTGTTTGTCATCCATGTAAAAGGCAGCGTAAGAACCTTATTAATCTGAATCAGGGAACAGTATTTGTTGAACAGTCTTAATGCATGCTTTTATGTACATGAGTGAGAGAGAAGGATCCTGGTTTGCAGGCTAGCGGAGCAGCCTGTCATCATCATCCAAGTCCAAAAAAAAACCTGCATGTACAGGAGTCCGCGATCATAGGAAATCAGTGGCTAAATCTGTTGGACTTTCGGCGTTCTGTAAAAAATCAGTCACACATTACAGCTCAGCAAGCTGGCTCTGTGGGCTCTTTTACTCTACTCACAGATATTATTACAAATCTTTTCTCTGTGTTTCTTTGAAATCTCGCTTTGTTATTAAGTAGCACATTCTAGCGGAATAATTTTCGGATTGACTATATTTTAACTAACTTCAGAAGATTTTGAAAGAACATTGAATAGGCATGGTTTTCGGTTTCGGTTTCGTTTCTCAATATTCACGAGAATTTGGTATGCTATATCTCATCATTGTCTGCTATATCTCATCTCGATTTTGGCGGAATCCCGTTTCATACGCAAAAAGATCCACCAAGAGCAATCAAAGTAATGGGTGGACCTTGGATGCTTTATTTTAACTCTAAAATGAGAATATCACCTTTATTTTCTTGTCAAGCCTCGCCATGATTGGCGTGGATCACGGAAACATTACACACTGCTTTTGAATCCGTGTCTTGCTTTCTTTAGCAGGCCCTTGCGCTGTCAAAAAAAATTGATGGTTCATGTCTATTTAATTGCCAAATATTTGAGAAATAGACAATCAAAATAAAGATGCCATCCATTTGACAAGATAACTTTTTACATTAAATTATGTAATCTTAATTTTGGCTGTGCCAATAGTACATATGAAATTTATAATTAAACATTACATCTTCATAAATGAAATTTATATTTCGACATTGCAACTCAATAAAAATTTATGCAAGATTTTTTTTTGTATAGCTAAAAGTAATAACATAACACGGATGCTAGATATCGCAGCTACTGTGTTTACCATAAATTGATTTCCGTATGTTGGGATATTAGGAGGCATGAATTTCAGTTGTGGATCGATATCTGTATGCGAGGATATTGGTTGACATGTGGTTGATACTAGTCATGGATATATATATGAAGAGACTTCGGAAAGCCATTGAAGCTGCAGAAATTATCGCGCAATGAGTTTTTTTTTTTTTGGTGTATGGAGACGCTCTCAGTCTACACACGGCAGAATTGGGGCCAATTGGGATAAATTATTTTCATATTCTACTACGATCAGATGCATTTTCCCAACTTTTTTTTCCCTAAATGATTTGGGATTTCTTTGAAGTCATGGATCTGGAGGCCCTGATTTTATATATGTATATATGTAAGAGAAACAAATATAGTTTTATCGATCACAGCTCCACCAAAATGGCGGTGAAATGCGTATTGAAGCCTCATGGTTTTTGGTCCACGGCCATTGGATATCACGTGGGAAAGAGTCTGATTGGAATCCAAGTAGAGTTGGATTCAATGCAAGAATAAAGAGCCAGAGAATGGAATTTGGCAAAGTGGCTTTGGTGGAAATGGAAATTACTACTTCGCAGCCTTATCGCTTACCTTTACACCTGAGCTCATGGCATGGCAAGAGAGCCCAGGCAGTATATGGCGACCTATTAAGGCAATCAATAATATCTGACTATCTCATGTTTGTAAAGCCCAATTTCACATGTATATCTAGAGCAGGAGTAATAAACTTGGAGAACCCAATACAGAATCAGAACAATTTACATAAACAGGAAGAAATTGATCAGACCCAATACAAAATTTGGAGAATCTCTGAGAAGAAAAAGGGTGGTATTCTTATGTTTGAGCTCAGCATGCAAATTGAGAATGGGGCAGATAGCGTTGTAGTCCAAGAGAAGGGCATTTGGATTGGGAAAAACATGAGAAACCTTGCATTGATACCAAGAAATGTGCACTTCACGTGGAAGAACTAGAAGAAATCACAAGAGATGTGGCATGTCTCAGACCTCTACTGGTTATGATTCGTATAGTAATGTTTGGCGTCTTCCCAAAGCTTCTTACCAGTCTGAGAAATGTACATTCGAGCAAGATATCTCTGAGAAAATAATGCCAAGATTCTACTGAGAACCGAAATGGAACTCAAGTCTATGGGTTGTCTTCTCATTCAATTTTAGTTGTAGGCAAGCATCTTCAGACTTCAGCTGAGATTCTGAATGATAAAACCAACCTTGAAGTCGTTTGCAAGACCATTAAGGCTTCTGCTCATTCTAGTTCTGTATCAAGGACAGTAAAGGAGCTTATTGAGATGGAGGAGTCAAACTATGAATCATTGAAAGCTGAACTTGAACGCTTCAAGAAATATTTTCAGTGCTTCATAAAACAGTTTGATCAAACCAAGGAGCCACAAAATGGCACTGACGCCGAATATTGCAGTATTTTGAAGAGGCTTTATTTATTAAAAGTACTATCAAGAAATGACAGAAACTAGGCAAATTTTAATCGAATGATAACTGAACATAGTATATTTTAACCATCATTTGGATGATTTCGAAAGAAGATTATTAGACAGGCAGGGGCTTTGGATTCGGTTTCTCAATTTCCATACGAAGTTGGTTCTATATTGATAAGAGCCTTTTGATTTTCTTTTCTATTCGGTGTCTGGCACAGGAAATGTTCTGTAGATCTATTCAAGATACCAAGTGCAAAGACCCGATTAAGTGTAAAGATCCGATTATGCTAATTTTTTTTTTTATCATATAATAATGGTTCTTAGGCCCAGTGTGTGAACCTACGCTCTGATACCAAATGAAACAACCCAGCTAAAACAGTGAAATGACCCATCTTAAACAACTATATATATATCAAGCACAATTTTTTTTCTTTTTTTTTTACACAACAATTACAATAGAAAAACAAACACATTGAGATTTCAATTCAATCAACACACACATCGTTGATGCTCATTCCAGGAACATAACGCCCATTTATATAATCTAAGGTAAAGTAATAACAAAATACACATGTACCGTACACCGGAGAGGCAAGACTCCACTGGTGCCATATGCCTACGACACAATGGTGGAGAGGGGCACGAGACTTTTAGACCGACCCTGGTCATGACGCTAATCACATGACCAAGACATTCATCAGAAGGTGTGTAGGTGGAGGAGTGCCCGGTAATAGCCCGAGGTCTTGGGTATATGCTCCACTAAGAGACCATTTTGAGTGCACTTGCAGAGGCGCTAAGGCATGGGGGCCAGAGCCACATCCTATGGATCATGCACATTATCTCAACATCAACATTTAAGGGCCTAGTGGGAAGGGCACGCGGTAAGCCTCACCTTCAGACTCGTGGCACCCACATGACCACGTGCCCATGTTTTAAGGGCTAGTCTAATGGGGGCAGGTGTTAAGACTTAGCCCACGACCCTATGAGGACTATGTGACCACATTTTTCAAACTTAAGGGTTATTTATTTTTTCATTTAATTTTTAATTTGAAATATTTTCTTTTAATTTTCATTAAAAAAAATATTTTTTTTCTCTAAGTTATATTTATATTTTTATTTTTATTGACTCCTAATATTTTTTAAATTCCTTAATAATAATTCATATTTTTGGTTTTTTCATTGCTATTTTCTTTTTTAGAATTAAAATTATTTTTTCTCTCTAACATTCATTTTAAATATAATAATATTTATTTTACTTACTTTTGTGATTTAATGGTTGCAATTCTACTATATTTACTAGCTTTGTTCAAGCTCTCTAACATTCATTTTAAATATAATAATATTTATTTTATTGACTATTGTCATTTAGTCAATTCATCTCTACTATATTTAATAGCTTTCTTCAAGATATCCATTTATGTTCAATCCATAGAAATCTAAGTGAAAAGTTGAGAGATGCTAGCTCAAAAATCTTATTATTTAAGGCCCTAACATCGTGAAAGTACAATAGTACATGGTAATTTTCTAGACCTAATATAATAAGAAAAGAAAAGTATCTACCAGCATAGAGCCATCTTTAAGCACAAATCTAACATGAGCCCAGAGATCAAATTTCATGTGCAAATTTTTTTATAATGTAAAATACGATGTGTTTGTTTAGTGTTTAAATTGTATTTTTGAATTATATATTATAATATATATATACTATATATATAATAAATATATATGAGAGAGAGAGAGAGATTAGAGAGAGAAGGAGACAAACTAAACATTTTATATGATAGAATACATGTATGCTCCAATTTTTGTTCAAGCAAATTAAATAAAGGTTTTATTATTAAATAATTTTTAGTATATGTCAATATTCAATTCTCATTAAAATTTTTTTGATAACCCGCATTGATATTTTTTTATATACCCATATTAGAATGTTTGATTTTAACAAATTTGTTTCTATATATAAATATATATGAAGTTCATATCCACATAAATTAGTTGAGATAGATCTTCAAATAGTTTATGTAAATCTTTTGTTGAAATATTTTTGAAAAGTATAACAGGTAAAAATGTTACTCATATATTTTTTTACTTCTATTCATCTATTTTTATGATAGGCTACATGCTTTTTCTAGTTATAGCATAATTTTTTTTTATTTTTTTATTTTTTTTTAGAAGGGGACCGACCAATGAAAAAACTTACAAATCCCCCTCATACAAGGCTATAGAATAAGCCTCTCTACTAAACTAGCCTTTAAGCTTAATGATAATATTACTTTAGATTATCAATAAAGAGAAGACTTGTCTAAATATATTGTGAGAAGAAACTAAAAGGCACCTAGACATTCCAAGAAACTGAAGTTTCAACTCTTCATTTCTATTGATTTAGAAATCTGTACCTTGACCAATTAAGCATAAGTTTCAAATCTTCATTTCTATTGATTTACAAATCCATACCTTGACCAATTAAGCATAGTTGTGGAGAATCAAGGAGTTCTTAGACTTAGAGCTAGCTTCTAGGCTTAACTAAAACTCAGAAGAATGACTTCATCTAAATATAAATACATAAATGCATACTTGTTACAACCCTAAAAAATGTGTTCAACCCACACACATCTTATTGTAGTGGTTGCATATGAGTCTACTTAAAAGGTTTTTATATTTTTTTCTCTTTTTGCATTTTCTGAAGTTGGTGGATTATATTATAATAATTGGTCCGTGGGTTTTAGTTCTTTCTTCATGTTCCCATATTGTTATTTTTTGTTTTTTTTATAGATTTATTATATTTTAAATTTTTTAGATAAATATATATTATTAAATAATATTTGAAACATAAATAATTTTATTTTAAATTATTTAGTATTTTCATTTTTATAATTAGTGACTTCTTAATGAGTGTATTATATTTTAAAATTCAATTCGTAAAAAAAATTAAAAAATATATATTATAATATATGTTTTAAATATTTAAAATTAGAAAGTAAGGAAAATCATTATTATTACTTAAATTAATATTTTTTAATTTATTATTGGATGTGTTACTTTTATTTTACTTAACTAAATACTATTTATAATATTTTTAATAATAAATTAAGTAGATTTTTATTTCACTTAAAAGTAAACATCAATATATTTAATAATAAAATTAAAATAAATTTTATTATTTAATTTAAAAAATAACAATACCAAATCTCTATTTTAATAGAGGTAAAGATATTGAAATCTCATACACAAAGATTATCGCTAAAAACAAATTCATCAAAATTGAGGTGTATTAAATATAAATTCACAAAACAAAATACTTAATGTGGCCTACCTTTGCATATATTGCATTCTTTATTTATTTTTTATTTAGACAAAATGTATATTCAAAAAAGAAATACATCAGAGAAATTGACTTGCGGGACTTTTGATTAAGATACTTTCTTTATTTATTTTTTATATAGTTTCTTGATTATCTTCCGGATTGAAACCGACATCCATTCATTGCCGTCGAACTCTATAACTACAAAATTTCTTGATCCAAACTATGGTATCACAAACAACTCATCTCTGCAGGCGAAAATGAAATTGTAAGATAATTTTACTTCGTTACATGGAATCATTACGATAAGTATTATATTGTATTATGGAAGCGTGACACGAATTTAAATGCACATAACATCTAACGTTCAAACGAGAGTAATGAGAATAATGGGCGCGTGTAGTTTGTTATAATCTCTGACATATTCCACTCCCGTAGCTTTCATTATCGGCATATTCACACAAAAGCATATTCTCTAACAAAACCATCCTATTACACTCTTATGTATGGACGCGTGTCAGAACATAAACATGTTTACGATGGTCAAGTTTGTTATATTTTGTAGCTTTCATTATCGGCATATTCACACAAATAACAAAACCATCATATTACGCTCTTATGTATGGACGCGTGTCAGAACATAAACATGTTTACGATGGTCAAGTTTGTTATATTTTGGGACGAGAAAGCAACTTATCGAAGCTACTTGCGTTTATATAATGAGAACTCGGAGTGGCACTCTGGTAATGGGGTCTATTAAACATTGGAGTCGATGAAACCTTAAAAAGCGTGGGCAGTACATATATCCGGTAAGGCTGGGAATATATGCGTTGAAGGAAGTAGGAGGAGTCGATGAAACCTTCAAAAAGCGTGGGCAGTACATATATCCGGTAAGGCTGGGAATATAACCGTTGAAGGAAGCGGGAGAAGAGGAGAGGATTTACAATTTTGAAACTCATGGATATCAATGACCGTATGCATGGATGGCATCGAATTAAGCTTTGCTGCATTCAATTCCATCTATATATCATTCTTTTCTGTCATTCAATTCCATCTATATATCATTCTTTTCTGTCAGTTTGATCCCGTGTTCATTTCTTGGTAATGTGTTCATATAATCCTACGTTGCAGGAAGAGGATGTTAATGTTGATTTCTTGGATCGTCAAATCGAAGGGACTATTCGAACAGCCTCTGTTCACGTAGCGATATTCTCTCCAAATTATGCTCAAT